>JAXBDA010003721.1:0-32920 GCA_036023075.1 Gaultheria prostrata | reverse complement strand
AGGAGAGTGAAAGTTTTTTAGCGTTTGAGATGGGAGGTGTAGAAGAAGAGAAGAACAGAAGATGGAGAAGATGATAATGGTGGCTGGAGGGACTTTAACGTTGGCTGGAGAGTGTTTAACGTTTTTTTTCCCCTGATGATGATAATGGTGGCTGCTGGAGGGAGTTTTTTAGGGTTTTGGTTGTATATAGTGTGCGGTTGTTTGGGCTAAATACATCCCACTTAAATCAGGGACAAAATAGTCTTTATACCCAAGGGTATTTTTGCCTTAAGCTGGTTAAATTTTAGTGGGTTGAATTTAGCCAAAAGATGGTTGTTAATAGAATTACCCTTTTTTTTAAAAAACTGCAGCCCAACTCTAGCCGGATCCGGGGTCTTGTAGGCAATGTAACTCACTACAGAGTTGTAGTGAGGCTAATTCAGCCGTCCATTTTGATATCGATGGTTCGGATTTAATACTCCAAATGATCTGAGCTGTTTATTGTTTAGATTAAAAATTCGAATGTTTATTGTTGAGATGTACGGCCGGATGGGCTCACTACAATCCTGTAGTGACGCTTTGGGGATTACAAAGCCCAACTGTTTTTGTTTTTTTTTTTAATTATCTTTTTTCTTTGCTGACAAGCTATATATACAGAACGTCAAGACACAACATAGACAAAACATCATGCGTAGCAGTACATGATCGGTGGTTATAAAGTAGCTTCTAAGTGTTTGTTTTTCCACTAGCCATTACCAATTATACAGTGCCATGCAGGATATTATGTATAATGTTGTGTCTTAATGTTGTGTATGTAGCATTGTTGGGTATGTTAAATGATAACATATATTGCAGTTCAAAAAAAAGATGAAAAAGTTTATATCATTGACAAATCATAGTTAAAAAAGGAAATAAAATGTTTTTTGGTAACTGTTCTTGACAATTACGGGTAAGGGTGTACACCGTCTGGATCGGATCGGATTGGCATGAATCCGATCCTAATCCGCGAGTCACGGTTTTTAGAAAATACAATCCGTGTCCGTACCAAAAGTCTCACGGTCCGGTTATGTTGGTAGTTTGAATGATGCATCGATCCCGCCATCGCTTCCGCTGCGCTGGCGTGCACAAGACCCAAACTTCTGGGGAGTATCCAACGGAGTCCACTACATTCATTGGGTCCAATATACATTTAATGACTCATATCCACTTAAAAGGCTAAGCCTTGTAAGTGGTGAGTCATCCAATTGTATATTAAGGTCTAACCATCTTTATATTTTTCCAATGTGAGACTTAACCTTTACACATGTTCCAATCCGATCCGCAAGTCACGGATCAGTTCCAATTTTATCCACGAATTACATGCCATACATAAACTATACAAACAGTTGCATCAGGAATTAATAGAGGCAGTTTAATAGGATGTGATGGAGTCAAAGGCAGTTTAATACAAAAAAAAAAGGCAGTTTAATAAGAGAGACCTAAACATTATAGGAGATAACAATATAAAAGTTCACCCTAGATTTTATAGAAGATAACAATATAACCCTATATCAAATTGACAATATTTAAAAAAGTTGTAAATTATTTACATATAATAAAAATCTCACGGTCCAGATCGGTTAATTCACGGTTTCAAAATCAAAATCCATATCCGGACCGCGAGTCACGGTTCATTATTTTTTTGAATCCATGTCCGGACCATTAATCCACGATTAAAATCCAAAACATGGGATCAGTTTGGTCCGGACCAGATTCACTTTGCACCGATTTTTTTGTATAGCCCTAATAACGGGAGCTACCTCAGAAGTGGAATTCTTAAAAAAAAAAAATCCTTACTAGTAACAATATTCTACACTGGGAAAATTCTTGAACCCGGATGAAGAATCCAAACCCTTTTGAAGACGGTTTCTCATTTCTCTGCATTGGACGTAAAAAAAAATTTAACCAAAAGTTAAAGGAAAAATATTATGGACTACTACAAAAGAAGAAACTAATTCAGTAATCAGCATACTGTAAACAAGAATGAAAACAGTAGTAACTTCAGACTCTGAAGTAAGCTTGTTTTGTCTAAGAAAACACAGATTCTACTACAATCTGAAACTCTGCTAAAAAAACCAACATCGACTAGTAATAAACAAGTCAAACTCGAACACAGATTAAAATATAATCCACCGCTAACCTACCAGATTCCAACTCATTTTGGAGAGGGGTTTTAAAATTCAATTTCATAGCTACTGTTTTTGGCTCCTCGTTCAGATATGTACCGACCAGGTTTAAATTCTAACAATATTGAAGCAAAGCAACATTGCGAAATCAAACTAAATCTCGTGTCCCAATCAATCTGCATAAACTGTTTTTCTTCAATCTTCTGTCAACGGCTATAACGCTCAATTGTATTTCATAAAAGATAGGAGCCAGGAGAAGATAACTACACTTGCAATTGAAAGTCCATGCCAGAAGAAAATCCAGCAGCAAACTCTACATGGCTATACAAAATGCAAAAAATAAACCAAGAACGAGTGTGCATGCCTTTACAGCCACTTCACAAGTCAAAACAACTAACGAACAAAGAGATTACTTTAGTCTGAACAGGGAAGGCGGAGATACGTCGACGGATAAAATTAGAAGCAAATGAGCTACCAAATTTCGGAAAAAAGTTTCAAAATTTCTGGCAGCATTCTCATGCTATGATTCCAAAAAAGAAAATCCGAGATATAACCCTTGTTGTATTACTCAAAAAGAAAAGTTATGATGAACTGCCTAGCTTCTTTTGAGATATTTGCTCTGCATTTTGCTCCTTGTTATTCTCCATGGCTTTCTTAGCAAGTTCATAACCGGCAAAATTCATGGCACCCAATGGCGCGATCCAGAAAAACCTGGGCACAGCACCTTTGAACAATCCGAGGGGACCCTCGTGACGGAGAACAGAAATGGCCACCAGTGACATTGAAACATGGCGTCCACCTGGAGCAGTCATCATTCTGGTCTTCATAACATCAAAGGGTGTTGTGATGACAGCAGTTAGCCCACCCGATAGAGCCCCAACAGCAATTGTCTCCCAGGGCTCCAGCTCCCGTCCCAAAAGGTGTTGGGTGGCCTAAAATAGCACAACTCATGATATCAGTGCGCAAGTTGATGATGGTATGCATATAACTGTCAAATTCATCTAGTTCATCTTTCACATGTCACGTGAATACGGAATTTTTTTCTTATTTGTTCATGTCCTTTTTTCCGAGTCAAATGGTGTTTAAAAGGTGACAGCCTTTCGTGCATAGATTTAGAATCTTCTGCATACTGCATAATTAAAAAGTAACCAAATTCCTAGAGATACGAAGGATGAATGTTATTAGCTGCACGAGTGGGACACATATGTCATAAGCAATACCCCAGAGTCTAATGTCAAGCGTTCAACGGGTACTTGCACACGTTTAAAAGAGCACACATTTAGAAAAGTACCTGACTACCTGTAACATAGTCCTTAAACATCTTTGAGGAGCCTACTGCTTGTTGGTCATGCTAACAACAGCCCACACGGCTGTCATTAAGGTGAAGATAACGCCAAAATAGAACTAATGCATATTTCACAGATTCCAGCACTTTAAAAGACTGATAAGAAACCCCTGGGGCTGTCATTAGCATAACACCTGATAAAATTGCAACTGAAACACTTACCCCACAGAGAACAGGGTCATTCAAATTGAAGGACCAACAAAGTGCATGTTTAATTTAGGTGTTGATACTATGGACAATTATTATGAAGGTAGCACAATGGGAATAGAGTTCCCATTTCAGCCAATAACATTGCAAACTCGATGCTTAATGAAGTGGCCTTACACTTGATTAGAATGGAATCTCAAACACCAATTGCAGGGGCGACACCACGTGCAGAATTGTTGGTACAGATGAACCAACTACAGTTTGAGAAATTAGTACTAGATATGTGATATATTTCTTACTTCGTCAGTAAACTCTTTTTCATGAACCATGTAGTTGATATGCCACCTATATAAGTCAGAAGTGGACCGAACTATATAGTTCTGGGATGAATAAAAGGCTGCCAGGCCATTGGACTGAGGATTGTGCACCGAGAGGCCGTAGTTGGGCCAAACTTGCATAACATGCAGGGCACAGCTATGACACGCGAATCCAGCCCGTGGAATTGTGGGCATGCAGCTGTTGGGCTGACTGCCCAGTCTGCGCCACGTGGATGGTCAGGTGGCATGGCTCAGCACGTAGCAAATGGCGGCATGTCGGTTCATGCATGTCTTTTAGAAAATGGTTATGAATGACGTCATGGGGCATGCGTCAGGCACAGGTTTGCTTGGCAGCCAATTACACTCTCTCTATATAAAGTACATGACAAAAACCTATAAAGGTACGGTGTACTCTCTGCCGCTACAGTAGACTACTTTTCCCAAAAAGAGAGACTAACTTAGGAATCGGACTGCCCATCAGCCCAAACTCCGGCTGATAGGTAATAACATTTTAGTGGTTACTTGCAAAGAGCTTGGGGAGAGCAGTGTACAGCGAAGTCCTACATCACCAGGGTACCAAACAAATATGAAGTATACAAGCGCGAGGGCACCCTGATTTCAACAGCTTGCTTTTGGGGTTGAGTTCTACCCAAGCCTGTGTAACATGGTATCAGAGCTAGGTACCAGAGATGGGTATGGTGCATGCTTCTAGCCTGCATGCAGTAGGTGCTGCTGAGTGAACACGTTGTGCGTGAGGGTGTGAAGTGAAGCTCCACATTGCCTGGGTACAGCGACCTCACTTCTACAACTCGCTTTGAAGTCGAGTTCTACCCAAGACCGTGTAACGCACAAAGCTAGGCACTATTCACCATTCAAGCAAAGACGGAATAACGAATCACCCTACAAAGCACTTGGTAATTGATGGAATGAAGATTGAAGCCTATTTTTGGTGGAGAAGTGATCTAATCTATATTTGGTATGAGAGGCATTTTTTTTTTTCACGGTTTAGTAGGATATTTTCCTATTTTGCACTTAGGATTTCTTATTTTGTTTCTTTTTTAATTTCCTTAACTGTAAGGTAAGTTTTGGGAGGAGTGGTGTTTAAGCAGCAGCCATATTTTGTCACAAAAATAGCTGCTGCTACTATTTTGTCATATTAGGCAGAGGTACTTCACCTGGAAGTAACCTCTTTAGGAATATCTATATATAGGGCTATAATCTGGTTGTAAGGGAGTTTTTGGATGAATGAAATTTCTGAATTTAGTGTTTTGCCGTAGCCTTAGAGGACTGCCTTCTAGGGCTTGGTTTAGAGCCCCTTAGCTCGTGGATTTCGAGCCTTGGTAGCTGGATTCCAAAAACTGATTCCTGCATAGTTTTGGCCTTGATCCGTGTTAGTCGGTCCATCTACGATTGTACTTGTTGGAACCTCCAACCAAGTTACATCAGTTGGTATAAGAGCAAGTTAAACTCCTTCGTTTGCTATCTTCCACAAGTCTTCACAAATGGTAACAAGCGCGGAACGTGATGAGAGGATTCAATCACTTGATGATAGGATCGGAAGCATTGGACAAGCTGTTGATGGTATAAAGATTACCCTTGAAGATCAGAGAAAAGAAAACAATGAAAGGTTTGAATGGTTAGAAGATATCAGCACAGCTTCTTAGGTAAGTGACACTGTGGTCTAATACCGAGTGGGTCCTCCATTGTAGAACAAAACTACTTTTTGGTGCCCAACCAATGTTGATACAAAACGCAATAGTAGAAGACCAAACTATTTCGTTCCATGAGAACCAACAGTTACTTGGCTTTGAAACCACTGGCCATTTGTGCTGGCATCGCCTCAGACCAATCGAATTATTTGATCGTATCTATGAAGCACGGGTACTTCTAAAACCCCAAAGTACCGGGTACCGGTACTTCATGAACCCCTAAGTACTGGGTACTGGTACTTCAAAATACGTACCGGGTAGTCCAAAAACGTACCGGGTACTTTCGAGTTTATGGGTACTTTTCTGGGTACTTTTGGGCCCATTCGTAAAGTTTTCAACACTTTAGGGATTCTGCATGGAAAAAAAGCTCAAACTGCTGGCCTTAATATGCAAGAACTCAACGCGATAAAGAATCGGGACCACGACTCAGATCTAGAGCTTGATTTTGGAAAAACAAGACCAGGGTTGACTAATCTTTTTGTCGATCTTCCTCTAGCGACTGCGACTCCTCTCTCTCTCCCTCTCTCATTATTTTTGCTGCCCCTTCTCTCTCATTATTATGTCAAAATCTATTCCTTTTTTCGATTTTTTAGATGGGCCTTGAAATATCTTTTGCTCTCTATTTTGAAACCTATGATAGTTGCATGCACAAAAATTAGGCTATTGCACTTTATTTCATGGGGAGATGAGTCCATCAAGCAATAGGGGTCAAATTCAAGTGCTATTAGCTTTTGTTATCTTGCTTCTATCTATAAAATATGTTATACTTGTTATATCTAATGAATCACGCCCAAATTGTAAAAAGATATACATAAAAAACTCGTCGTACCCCCGCCATACCCGTACCCTACTTTTTTAGGTTGTTGCCGTATCCCGTACCAGTACCTGTGCTTCCTAGGATCGTATTCCATGTTGATTTGAGTGTGTGCATGTTAGATAGTACCCATGAACACTGCATATATAGGTGTATAAGATGCTCACAAGCAATTGTAAAGGTTGAAAATACTCCGTTCTTATTTAGACTCCGTACCTTTTTGGATTCAGCATAAAGCGCCATGCCTGCAACATAGAATGGAACCTCCCGGAAGAGAGTGGCACCAGTTCCTCTGAAAAAACCCTTAAGACCATCTTGCTTCCAAGTCTCAACAATTGCCTGCCGCACATTGTCGAAAATGCCAGCCTGTAGCCTTTGTTTCAATACCTCACATGGTATCCGCACTGCTGTCCCCAGGAAAGTGCTACAAAAGGATGCTACAGACTGAACCTGCGTAGCAGGAAATAAAAAGTAACTCCTACGCTGCTTCAAACCTCTATTAATGTCGAAGACTCTATAAAGAGGCATCCACATGAATTAGAAATATAGAAAAGCTTGTCATACACATGTGCTTTAGGATAGAAGGCTACGTGCAACCAGCATAGTGATGTGAGGAAAGATGTTGAGACAACACAGCAAACCTATGATCTACCTGGGTGCCTAACAGAGTGCAGTATTGAACCAAGCAAAAGGGACTACAACATTGACATGGAAATTCAGAAAACTGTTACTATTATGAATAAGCACCTAAACACAATAGTACACCTTCCAGACTATAATTTTAGTCCCACTTGGGGAATCTGACTATTTAGGGAGACATCATCATGACACTTTAAAACATACAAGTTTTCAAAATTACCTGTTTTTTGAAAACAGAACATTATTATTCCACATCAAAAGAACAAGGATGAAAAAGAAAATGTTTCCCCATTTTCCTTTTTGACTTGTCAAAATGGATATGTATTTTGGGACATTCAAAAATGGAATGGTGGACTAAAATTATGGGAGGGAGGGAGTAATGGTTAAAGGAGCTAAAAATAGGGATAAAAGGACCAAATAGATGACTCGGTTGCATTTTATTGGAGAAGGTCGGTCAGATACTCTCACGATATTCTGTAAGAAGAACTTGGAAACAGAAGGGACATAGTCACATAGGTAAAGTTAGAATCTTGTGGTTAATCCAAAGAAATTTTGAATGACACAAAGGGGCGGAAACAGGTGCCTCGGTATCGACAGGGGCCATGGCCGCCCAAAACTTATATGATCTCATTCTCCCAATGCATTTTTCAGTATTTAGAACAAAATTGTGTGTTTTGGCCCTTCAAAATATTTATAATTTTACTTTAGAACCTTCAAATTTTAATACCATAGTCCTGCCAAATTCTAAACAATTTTGCATACGCTCCCTCTTTGGAAAATTCCTGCGTCTCCCATTGAGGACACTGGTTACACAAGGAGATTGCATCTCCAGTCCCCCATTATGAGTAACAGATTATGGCATGTTGAAATTTCATTGGGTTTCTAAGAGTGACCGCAACCGCAAGCATTTCCTCCAAGAGAAAAAGAAAAAAAAAAGGACTCTATAAGGAAAATAAAAACTAGAAAAAGAAGGAAAAGAAAGGAATCCATAAACGAGCCTCCAAAATAATACTACAATGGGTAGTACCTGTATGTCTGGGATGTCTGGAGCAAAATTTAGTATCACAAGTTTACTTGCTTCATAAATTCCAGTTCGCAAGCCATGGCTGGCATGTCAGAAGAACATATTAGGCAGGACAGACAGATTAGCCCTAAGCCAAACCAAAGAAAGGAGGAAAAAACTAACCTCGAAAACTGTCCAAGAATTGCTGGGATGGAGCCCCTGTACAACCCCTGGACTCCAATCTCTGGTAGCTTTGAAATAATCTCAGTAAAGCTAAGTGTTGATGCTTGTACTCGAGTCTACGAAACCATAAAACTGTTCTCAATGTCTAAGTGGAAGACCGGAGAAGAAACAGTGCTATAAAAATCCAACTTTGCAAACCATCTTTTCAACTCTTTATAAGTATTTAATTTTGTACATACTCTTTATGGTTTGTTTCTTTATCATTCAACTACAGTCCTAGCCTGCAACTGACTCAAAGGTCATCAAGCTTATGTGAAATAGTGTGATTCACCATAGTAAGAAGAGCGACTAGAAAAATTATTGCTAGTACTCAGCATAAGGTTTATTATATCAATGCTTAAATTCAAAGTTTCTTCACTAACATGCTTCTTCCAAAAATACAATAACATCAAGGTATTTAACACCCTCCTTCACGTGCAACCATGTCTTGCAAGTGGAGATGTAAACATCCATACATACTGCAAAAGAATGCAAAGGGGAGGAAAATAATGCAAATGGGGAACAAAAGCAAACTAAGATACTTAAAGCCAAGACCTCTCGCAACTTGAGCTCAAATAACATGTTATGCTACCAATTTCCCCCAAAGCTTAAGCTGTTAGGAAATGGGTCCAACAATGTACATGATGTTATGCATCAATAAACTATTTAACAATAACACTATTATTTCTAACAATAAAAATAACACCAACAAACAAAGTGCATTGCCGTATCAACCATAGGTATTAGCATCACACATGAGAACATTATTATACAAGTAACAGGTGGAAAATTCACCCTTGGCCCCTTGGGAGGGAAGGGGAGAAGAAAAGAATAGTACATAAGTTGAACATTTTACCTTTACTGTATCTACCGGGTGCATCACCGAACAAGACAGCGCACATGAGAGGCCCCCGGCTAATGCAGCTTTAAGAACACTGCTAGCGGGCAATTCCACAGGGGGTGCAACAGCAACAACAGTAGCAGCTTCAAACCAGATACTCCTGCAAATTTTATATAACTCAGCTAGGAGTAACCTTGCAGCTTGTACATACCCACCTTGAGATCAAGTATATTCCAAAAAGCAGACCTCAAAAAGAAAGAAATTACTAACTACATGCAGAAGATGGAGAAACAATTCGCCTAACACATAAGGGAGTAAACACGGAATTACAGATGCACAGCGTCGCTGAAAATACAGAGGTGCTTTATTGCTTGTTTACGGGAAAATATAAACCCTCTCTCTCTCCCTCCCTCTCTCACACACATACGCGCACCCGCACAAGTGCATACACATTTAGACATGCTTGCAAGTGGAAACAAATTGTTGAAACAGATGCATTAGCAATAACAGTACCCATGCAATCCCCAATCGGTACGGGTATGAGGGGAGAAGACTGGAGACAGACCTAGCCTCTGGCAATATGCACAAAGTGGCTGCTTTTTCTACCACTGAAATAGCGACCCCCTATACCTCCAAAAATCGATGAGCTCAAGGGACATTGCGCCGCGGAGCCATGTCCCCAAATCAAAGCTGGAAGGCATTAGAAAAGGCCGCCTGAAGTCCCAATTCAATTACTGTGCTAATTACCTTGTTTCCTTTATTCGACAAGAGCATCAGTAATGCACAATCAGCAAATAGATGTACAAGGGTATTAAACATAGGTTTTACTATGTACATGAGATATCATGTTGTTTCCTATACACCAAACTCTAAAAAAAAAAAAAAAGGTTTTTGTATGTATACTGCACGACATCTCTTATTAGCAAAATAAACTATTTTGATAAAAGCTAATCCAAATCCACCACAGATATAAAAGACTATTCAGCTCGAAATCTCTGTAATACACAAAAATAGAATTGAAATTCTACAGTCATAGGATATACAGCCTACTTCTCATTAACAACAGATTTTTAATTCAACCAAAATATAGATGTGCATAGTTTTCAAATAGTTTTCCCATAGACATAATACATGAAAACTTCGAGTTTGATTGTTTCTGGGTGCATACAAATTATCTCAGATACTGACACAAACGGTTTTTTTTTTTTTTCTATACGAGCACAAAATAATAACAAATTAGCTTTGTTTTTCTTTTTCTTTTTTCGTTGATATGACAAACGCAATTGATACCCTACGTAAGAGAAGATGTTGGAAAAGCTAAAAATGTTACAGGCTTATAGCCATTCCAATTCTACAACTTATTATAGCTTCCCCTTGGATGACTACATTACTCATCCATTAGGCATCAATGACGATAATACTAAGAAAGCCGCCAAATTGATTTAAAACGATAAAAACATGTTGAAGCCACCAGAAAAGGAGCATTGTATCTTTCAAAAACATGCACACCAATTGTTCTCAGTATTCTATTCTTCCAAAAAGGATAAACATGAGCCCCACTTAACGATAAATTTTGCAAATTTCAAACTTCCATGTAAAATGAAGACAAGTCAACACCAGGGTACTCTGAGGTTCATCTCAAATTCTTGGAACATCCTATTTGAAAGGACAACAAATAGGTCACCTGGGATCTTCTTGAAGTCGATCAGATGGAAGTAGAACCATAAAATTCCTGAAATGTCCATAAGAAATAGATTCTTCTGTGTCTGCATTCAGGAACCTCATCATGGCAACAGCATTATCCTCATTTGCTGGAAGTCCTGCATTTTCTAGTGACGTCAAGATTTCACTCTTTTGTAGAGTCCCAGACTTGCTTAAACAGAGAGTCGTATAAGCTCGCAGAATGGTTGGTTCCTTTTGTTCCATCAAGGCCAAGAATTGTTTCCAACCAAACGATTTCGAAAATAAGTGACGTCTTGTACGTTTCATAAATTCACGTGCGTATCTCTGAGGCAGTTTTCGCTTTCTCATAGCAACTTCAAGATCTTCCAATGTAACTTGACCATCGCCATCCCTGTCCAGCTCCTCAAAGAACCTCCTTCCTGTAAAATTGCAAGATTTAGGCAGGGCATAAATCTTCCAAAAAAAAAAAAGAACCATACTAAAATATCACTACTCTTCTTCTCCCACTTCAGAGACTATCAAAAGACATGTTTAAGTGAAATAAATGAACCAACAAGGGAATATACGCGAGGAGCAAGAATGAAATTTAGGGTGAACTTTTCCAAAGTTATCAATGCCACTTCCAGCCTCTTCACCTTAATTCCTGCTTCTGGTACTTCAATAAAAAAAGGTGCACACTGGCAATCTCTTACATGCATTGCTTAGGATACCTATCATCAATTTTTGGTTGTAATCATGTCTACTTTACTGTTTATTTGAGGTTAATTGGCTACAAGTTCAAATCTGAAAGTGCTTTCTTGAAAAAGAAAGGTTTCTCTTCAAGAATGGGCAAAAAATTGCTGCCATGGAGTTGAGAGAGTGTCCATCAATCTTACATTGGTCATCAAGAAAGAAAAAGGAACAAGGAGAAGTAAATAGAGGTATAAGCTTATCAAAATTGAAACAAATACATTGGACAACCTTCAAGAAATCCCTACTCTACCTCAAATCACTCATTTACTCCTCAGTTCTTAAAATTACATATGCTAGAAGAATTCAAAGATGTGATCTTTCGAAATATAAATGCTCCAGCTGCTCGCTGTAATAGCTTGCTTCTTGGGTGGCTCACACCCTGTATGACGCGGCTGAGCCAGAGAGGGCTCAGCAGTCAGCCTATGTTTCCAGGCGCCATGAAGCACAACCTGAGAGAAGATATTGAAGCCTAAACCACTCAATGAGGCAACCCTTCATGATATGCTTAGAAGGTTCTTCTCCTACTCCTCTGCAATCAGTTTTTTTTTTTTTTCCCACTCATACGTCATTTAATCCCTTTTCATGTTTTGAACCCAAATCTTGAATTCTATCACCCTACCCCTTCTTTTACGTTGTAGACTTTTTTAACCATACCCTTCTTTTACCCTTTAGACTTTTTTAACCATGAGAAACTTCCATTCAAATAGTTGTGATCCACAATTGTCAGCGACTGATCTCTGCAAAAATTTTAGAAAAACCTCAATCGAAATAGCTAACACCGTTTCTCTTTGAGAGCAGCGGGAGGGAGAGGTATCACCTAAAGACCTGACTAAAATATCTCCATTATCTCACAAAACCCCATAAATGACAATTCTGAGAAAACTTAGCCGGATGAAAGCACCATAAAACGATTTCCATTGACAGCAAGAAAAAGTCAGATTCAGGGATTTAATACGCTATCGGCACATGCTAAAGAGAGGCAATGTTCAGCCACCATCATATCTACAGTAAACTACACCACCACGTGAGGTCACAATCACTCAACATTCTTGAAGATGTCAATTGCATAAAATTCCCGCAGTCTGTCAAAAGAGTTTCATAACTTCCTGCAGCTGTGATTTTTTGAAATGACATGAAACTACTTTTCCAGAATTTGCCCGTCAGACGAAATTAAAAAACCTGGAATGGGAAGCCAACATGGCAACTATAGAACATTAGGCACAATTGAATATGCAGGGCATTAGCTTTTTAGAATTGAATGCAAACACTTAGCTGGTACCAATATTGAATCGCACTACAGTGTAAATATTGTTCTCACATTCAATTGTGGTAGGACTAATGCAGTATGTGATCATGTGTGAAGTTCCCACATAACCTGCATGATTAACTGAACAAAATTGCCTTTTAAATCTTAACACACATAACTTAACATGATTTCCTACTCAAACTACTGTGATCTGCTGCATCAATAAAATTTAAGAAAAATCTACTTGAGAAACATACCTTCAGATTCTGTGTATCTGAAGAAATCCTGGACTGAGAATAGCTTCTTCTTGTCAGGAGTGTCTTTGGAAGATCGCCCTAAATAGGGTACAAGCTCAATAAGCTCTGTCAATGAAACAGTTGATAGAGTGGATCTTAATCGCTCAACATTTGACAAAGGAATACTAAGCAATCCATTGGCCAGCTTCTGTGCAGAACTACCCCCACTTTCTTCCTTATTGCTAGCAGCGGCACTATCATCACCATCTTCATTAACAGAAGTCACTTCCACGATACCTGATGGCACACCTCCCACTTTGGCAAACCCCAAATTTCTCAAAAACCCATCTACATCTGCCTTTTTACCTTCCAAAATACTTGTGACTGTCCTCAAATGATTGACCTGATTGGCAGAGTGAGGAGTGAGAGATGAATCACTGCTCTTGCATTTACTTTCTTGGATGCCCAAATCGAACTTCTCGAGATTTTGAGTAAATTGATCGCAAATGAAACCTATAAAGCATTCAATCGACAAAATATTTCCTTCTTTAAGTTTTAAATCCTCCTTCTGGCAAGTAGCATCAAAATGACCCTTTGTCTCCTTCCGCTTCACTTCATGCAAAACCCTTGGTTTGGACGCGTGTGCAAACGAATCCGCACAAACTTTGTCCCCATCACCCGATTTTACAAACGGATTTTTACCAGCATTAAAAGAAACCGGAAAAGCCTGAACAAAGCCATTAAGCAGCAACGGCCACGTTACCGCAAACTGAAAGCATTTCGGGCAAGTCCCATCCACATCGACAACTTCCTCTTTCAACCCTTTGTTCGACGTGTCAATCTTAAGCCCATGACCCCCACAATGTTGCGTAAAGATACCCAAGAACGCTTTAATTGGAACCTTTATCGACAAACCCTTCTTCCTCTCATCACTAACCACAAATTGACAGCTCTCCTTCTTCACAGAAGAAACCCGAACCTTAGTCCCATTATTAACCCCAACCCCTGACAACTGTGCCGTAACGATTTCAAGGCTATTACTAACCCTATTCTTCGAACCAGGCCAACAATGCTCGAGGTCTTTTGCCGCCTTCCTTATACTAGACTCAAGCGGCGACAACACGTCCTTAACTACTTGAAACGGATTAAACCCAGACTCCACGTGTTCATTCCCAGACACCATCCCTAAGCCCCCAACTTATCCTTCTATAACTGTATATATATATATATATAAATATATCCTTTTTTCGGGTATATATCAGTTCTCAACAGAATCTCAAACAACACATGCCAGTCAAAATTCAACAGGAATTCACTAAAACAAAACTCGTTGATCAGCTAATTACAGTTTCAAGAACTAACCCTAGGATTTCAGACAGTGAGTTTGAGATCTGTTTAGTGAAAAAACAATTCACAAAACCCTAACTTTTGCCGTCCGTACAGTCAAATCCAGCGCAACCCCACAAAAAGTCGAATCTGCAAACTGCTTAAATGTGCGTCTACACATACACATATACTTACATATATCTATATGTATATATACACAGAATGGAGAAGAAAACTGTACAGTTTACTCGAATGCCATAAATTCGACTCTTACCTGCTGAATTTAGAGCGATGACATTTGAGGATTTTTTTTCTTTTCTTTTCTTTTTTCCTTTTTTTTTTGTTGCTGTGTTCAGAGAAATCTGAGGCTATTGAGAGATATGGCGCAAGTGAAGAAGGAGAAGAGGAAGAGGAAGAGGAGTGTTTTGTTTGATATAATTTCAGTTTTATCTTTCTGTTACGAATAATTAGAAAAATGTATTTTCTTCCAATTTTGGGTTTTAGATAAACCGATAAACAGTTGTAATAAATAATGGTTTTGCTTTCTAATTTCAATACATATCTCACGGATAATAGTACATCGGATATCAAATATCGATACACTTTTTACACATTATATTCTACCTATTGAGTGGATAACAATACACGGATATTAATACACTAGGTATCAAATATCGATATATTTTTTGCACATTATCCTCCACATATTACGTGGAAGAGGAAGTATATAGGGTAAATTACATTCACATAGCATTTTCCAATAAATAATGGTATATAGGGTAAATTACATTCACCTCCCTGAGGTTTCTTAAAACTTTACTAACCTCTTCTATTTTATCTGAAATAGCACTAGAGCCTCTCTTATGATTTACTTTTCAATTTCAGTTTCCCATTTCCGTTAGTTGAGTGTTAGACTGACTAACGGTTTGGGAACAAAATTTGGGTTTATTCCCGTCTTATTCTTTTTGTTTTTTGTTTCAAGAACATTTGTACACCATTTTTGGAAAACATAATTAACTCAATGAACCACTTACAATTGCTTATGCTTCTACATTTTTTACACTTGATTTAAAATATATAGTTTTATCTAACAAAGGAATTATTTTAGTTTCTTTACATTTTTCATTGCTTGTCAGAATTTGTTACCTCTCGATTATTCTCAGCAAAAGGAACATAGAAATGTATAGAAAAAGACATATGAATCAAACTTAACAATAAGACTTTGAAAATAAAAAGATTTAAAAATTCTATTGAAGCATTTCACTCTTGAGTTTGAAGCTTGAACTACTATCTTCAAGATGTAAAATCTTCTATATAATTTTTTTTTTGTATTGTTTTCAAGTTTTATAGTTTTAGTTAAAAAAAATTTACCTTTCAATTCATAAATTTCAAAGAGATTTTTTTTACATCATTTGAAAAAAGTTAACAAGTCAAAACAACCCAAAATGTATGAAAAAAAATTTATTTTTATTTTCTAGTTTTGAACTTTGTATAAATTTGTAGTCTACATTTCTTTATTTTCCAAATCCTTACTGTTGAGATGAACTAAACAATGTAAAACCCAAAAAAATGCTAGGATAAATAAGTTAAAGAAAGAATAACTTTTTTCGATATCTGTAGTGGACAATTTTATAGTGGAACATATATTACTTAACCTTATAGATGTAAATTTCCATATTAAGTAAGGTCAAAAACATCATTTACCAATTTCCATTAACGGCATCCAACAGAAAAGACTAACAGGGGGTCATTGAAATTTCAAAAAAATTAGTGGCGGTCAGTGAAAATGTCAGAAACCTCAGGGACGTGGCTGTAATTTACCCATATAATGGGTAGCGTTTATATGTGGAGAAGAGGATGACGTAAGGTCCTGGTAGGATAAGAGTTGTTAAAGAGTCATTAGGACACGTCTTTTGGGTTAATTACTAATTAGTGCGTTTACTGATTAATGACAGGATCCAAGTTTTGGTTAGGTACTTAGGTCTTATCCAAATTTGGTTTGCAGCACATTTTCCTAATAATTTCCACATTTTTTGAACCGTTACCCAAGATTCGGGAGATCTTTTTCCCGAAATATTGTTTTTGCGTCGGATTATAAAAGATGATACCGCACGAATTATTTGAACGAGATGACTCGTGTACTAGTGACTTCCCTTGACTCATAATGCAGCACGGCTTTTGCCCCCCAAAAAGGGGAGGAAGATTATTAACTCTTATTCTTTCTAATTCCAAATTTATGAAAAAAGAAAAAAAATTCAATATAATTACTTTTGATTGCTTTTGCACAAGTGAAATAAAAATGATTAATATGCTAGAAAGATTCTTAGTAGTAGTATTTGACAATGTTTATACGTTAGATGAGAAGTCACATTGAAAGTAGACCAAACAATATGCCATGAGATTATTCAAATTTTATTTGGTTGGAATTCTTTATGAACTATGTAATGTTATATAATATGCGATTACGGCAACAACAAAAAAAAAAAGTATGAGATAATGTTAGAAAAAATGCACTTCATGTTTTTTTATCAACCAAATTGTTAAGATCATGAAGTAATTACTTAGACTACGAGCGAGGAGATATTATTTTCGGAGTATAAAATAATGGGTCTTTCTATTGGCAGACCGAATTGTCAATTAGTTCCGAAAAAAATAGAAAAAACACATGTTTCAATACATTTTTTACACTTTTAAATAAGTATGTCTCCTTCATTTTTCACATATTTCGAAACTTCAAAAGAGCTTTGCTATGTAGTACGCGCAACAAAGATTAGAACTGTCTGATGCACATAGGTCCACATACATCAAACGGTTATGCACACAGTTATATCCTGAATAGTCAATGACTCAATAATGATGTTTATTGGCTTTATCTTTCCAATAATTTGATCTCTTTAATTTTTAACGAGAGGCTGAAAATGGAAAAAGAAAAATACCAAAATAGAAAAAACAAAAACAAAATGACATTGGTCGTTTATGTGAGCCTTCTTGGTGGCTCACGGAGGCTGACATGTAGCAATCATGTTGTATTACAAGCTGACACGTGTTCCGGGCTGATGTTATCAGACGTGGCAACACTTTCAGCCGTCGGATTAACAAACGCATGCATGACGCCACCCAACCCAATAGATGCTGCTTCCATGCATTTTTTTTTTAATTTTTTGTTTTGACTTTTTTAGAGAATATAGCTGTATATATTTATTATTTCCATTATTTATTAGTACTATATACAGCCAACTTTATATATTTTTATTTTGGTATTTTTAATTGACTTAGGAGTTGCGTCTACTCCACATTAACCCTCAACTTTTAACATTGTACCCACAACAAATTCCTGTTGGAAAATTATTTTTTGCAATACCATGTTCGTCCTGATGTCACGAATATTCCCGAAAAAGTAAAAAATACATAATAGGTAAATTAATCTTTGTCTCACAAACTAATAAAAATATTTCATTATGTCTCGCGTACTAAATTCTCTGTGAGTTGGTGATAATAACTTCCTGTCGCTATATACATTGTCATACTTTCCATTGCCTGCACAAAGAACATTGATATATTTCCAATGGCGAAGCCAGAAATCGAAGTCGGTGGAGGCCTAATTATGAAAGAAGCTTTGGGTTGAAGATTTTTTCATGACTAAATCCAATCATTTGAGTTTTTATGGGATAATTTTGATAAGTTGAAAAATTAATTTCGAGTATTGTTCTTATCATATAATTAGACGAATGCAATAACATTATCGCCCGATATAATTCACCATAATTTAGTGTTTTCGGAATGAAAATTGGTCTTACATGTTAGTTATTGTCGTTTATAACTTGTTAATTATATTTATTAAAAATATAAGCAAAATATACACCAAAAATAGGAAGTTGAGGCGCCGAGAGTGGCCCCGACCCTTATGTAGTGTAGCTCCGCCCTTGTATATTTCCCCGGTCAAAGGATCGAAGAAGGGGAAAAAATAGGCAGCAGCAGCAGCAAAGAAAGAAACATATCCTCAAATCCCTAATTCTGATTCTGTCCCAACTAGGGTTCTTCTTTGGACCACACTTTCTTGTTCGAGTTGAAGCATGACAACAAGAAGCTAACACGATTCAGTAAACCCCAAATGGTTGTTCGAGTTTAAGGGTGACAATAACAAGCTAACTCCCCAAGCTCGCATTTTCAACAACTGTCCAGCAAAAATATTAGTCACTAAAAGTTTATTGGGTCGCTGACTTGAGAGTGTAGAAATTAGTCGAGATGAGCAAAACTAATCCAGATAGCCAATTAACAAAACGAATATACACAATGGGTAGGAAGGAAACATGGTAAAAGGAGAGTTGCAGTTAGCAGCAATGTGACTCTAATGCCAATCCTTTCTCCAAGGGCAATTATGTCTACAGAAGTCGATGCATTTGCATGACATAAAATACTGCAATGCTTATATTTTCCATAACATCCACTGCTATCGCAATGAATGCCACAACAAGCTCTACCTTCCGTTCCTTGAAAAACTCTAGTGTCATCACATTTTTTCCAGGTGAAGGACACGATTAGATCTTACATTCCATCTCGTCTAGAATTATCTGTTGCGGTAGTTGCTCTTCAAGGTCATCATCACTCAATAACGATGGCATAATGGATAGGCATTGGAAACAACTTGTGGAGTTAAAAAATATCAAAATGCTGAGCCGCTGCCCTTTGTCTTTCCAAGCATCACATCTTTAGCTTCGTTTATTTTAGAAGCGAGGTAATGGCTACCACCCGCATCAGGATGGTTTGCAACCATTACCCTTCTATGCGCTTCCTTGACCTTGTCTGGTGTGGCATTCTCCCTGTTCAGAATAGACGAAGTAAAAATATTTTAAAAAATGACTCAGAGAAGGAAGAGGGGAAGGAATGACATCCCAATACATCAATATAGAGTATCACTATAAGGTCTTTAAAAAAAATAACTAATGCAAGGCACAGAACCAGAAGCCCCCTTTCAGCTTAATTTTTTGTCGTAAATGGAATGGTTTATTCTTCCTTCCAACTTTTTCTCTCCTACTTCATAATTACTTGTAAGAAATATGCCAAGCAAGAAAGAAAGGGGTGCTACTTCATCTTACAAAATACAATCAATGCTTCTGGAAATCTTAATAGAAATGAAATCTCCATCCCTTATTTTGTACATATCCCTAAAGGATAGTCTTGGCTGCTCTTTTGTTTTTTTCTTAAGAACCACCAATTCTTATCAGCAATGTTCTGAAATTCAAAGGAATAAGGATCCTCTTCTCCAACTATTCATGTTCTCCCCTTTCCATAATACGGTAAGGTGGCAGGGAATCGCAATAGCTGATAACTCCACCATTGAATGGCGTAGGAAAGGCAAGGTCAGAAATGACCAGATTAGCAGAAGAAGGGCGGCCCCACAATAAAACCAAAGGGTAAGGACATAAATGAAGAGCCTGGTTATGACTTTTACTTGATAGGGCTCAAAATAGCGATGCCCCTCTGTCCTAACTCATTGGTAGCCACACGATATTTTTGGAATTTCCAAACACATGAATCACAAAACATAACCGTACGGCTGGCAGTGTACTGAGACAAAGGGATAGGGACATTAGGCGGCAGAGGATATTGTGCCATTCTGAAAGCCGACAGAAAAAGCAGTTTATCATAAAGCCACAATCTCCAACGATTAGAGAACATGTGATTTGGGGATTCTTCAGGCTAACATCTCTTCTAAAAAATGATGTCCGATAGGTGCTTGAATGCAACTATTTAAGTGCCTTAACTTGTACTTCGTTTGTCTATTTATTGCGTCATTTGATGAGTTTTGCGTTGTTGTGGTGTTTACAGGCCTTGGGAGTCAATGTGCGCGTAAATGGGCAACTTGGAGGGTGTCTGGAGCCTTGGAATGCATGAACGAAATCTGAGTGACAAAGAAGCAAAGTTTTAACATTCTGTAAAAACGGGGTCAGGACCGACTCAACTCAATCGCAAGCTCTGTAAAGTTGGTCAGGACCATGATCGAATCGGTCCTGACTGTCGGGACTGCATCAGCTCAAATTTCAGCATTTTAATTGTAAGGTTTTTGTATAAAGAGGGTCCAAAACTCATTCTTAGAGATCGGCACACTTTTTAAGAGGCAAGACTAGAGAGAGAGGGGCAAGGGAAGAACAAAGAACACGGTCCACAGGGACGGAGCTATTGAGAGGGGAGAGGTGGCACACCCCGGTCCAAGAGAGAGATGATGGACCCATCTAGAGGTCCCACATAAATGATCCAAGCAGTTTATTTTGCTCAAAATAGGTTTCTAGTGTGCCCATAAAAAATCACCTCAATCGTATATCGGTTAACACTTGATTTATTGGTCCCTAAATTCACAAGGACCAAAAATTGAATGGACCAAGCCCTTACAGAGATCCAATTGAGCTCATTTTCCAAGAGGACTTTTTGAAAGAATATATTTTTTTTGAATGAACTGCTTGGATCATTTACGTGAGACCCCTAGATGGATACCATTTTGAATCTGTATTCTATCGGTAAAAGAAGGATAGGTACTACATGATTTTAGAGAGAGCTAGAGGAGTTTTGACTTATCTCATCTCACAATTCACATGGGTTTAGACAGAACTCTTCGATTCAATTAAGTGCTTTGAGTATTGTTCGTTCTTTATTTCTTCCCTCACGAGTGTTTTTTATTCATCAAATTCTTCCATTGTAGGTCTTTATTGCTTATTCGCGGAGAGTCACCCAATTTGGTCTAATTCTACACGATTTTCGAGATTTTAGAGAACATTGTTGTTATTCTATATGTTGATAAATAATGAACCTCTGAACATTTCATTTGTTTTTTTCTGGATATTTTTTTTTGTTTTTGATATTGTAATTGGCTAACCTTATGATACGGGTATTTTTTATGGGTATTACATAAAATTGATCTTTGTGGGTGAGACCTCCGATTCCAAATCCAAGCTCCGTCCCTGAACACAGAGTAGTCACAAGAATCCATGGCTTCCACCATCAACTCCATGATAATTTCCTCCACCATGAGCGGCTAAACCTCTCCAGCTAGGGTAACGAGGATGTTTCTCCAAGTAGCATAGTTGTTTTGGGTTTCTAGGGTTTGTATTCAACACTAAACTTGTATGACTTGGATGATTTCATAGTTTTATGAAAGTTTCTATTTCTTTCAATCTTCATATCGTAGTTATTTGTGCATTATTAAATACTTTGATACAACGTATTCTTCAATGCTTTAGGATAGTATTTGAGATAGACTATACAACGTAAGACGGGTCGTGCCGCCTGGTAAGTCAGGTGAGACTATCCATGCTATGTTGAGATAGGCCTATATGGAGTATGAGTCTTGTAATCCTTTCGGGGATTATCAATAGAAATTGCTACCCTCGTGGTAATCTGGTTACATGTTGAATGTGAACCCCAGACTTCAAACAATTTTGTTATGAGGGGAGATTGAATCGCAGCCCTAGTCCTTTCTCTCCCTTTTAAAGACCGTAATTGCTTTCTAGTTTAATATAGTCCAATCATTAGTTCAATCCAATCAAAACCAAACTTCTCTTGTTTTCATAATCGAATTAGAAGTTAATTGAAAATGCAGCAACTTAGCTTTTTACTCTCGTGGATGATCTCGGTCTTAATCGCTATTCTACGGGGTAGTAGTTAACTCCAAGTTTTATAAATCATATTTTTAGTGCGAAAACGACCTATCAATGTCACGGTTACCTGATGCCAAGGATAAGAGCTGCTTCCCTTTTGGTCATAGTAGGCTGAAAACCGCCATCATAAAACCTGCGAACCCTTGGTTTTGGTGGTCGAGTCTTGAATGCCTGCCAAGTCTGGATTCCATATCTACCAGCTAGAGCAGCAGCAGCTACGGCAAGCCCAGCCAGAAACGGTGTCGACTGAAACAACAAGAAAGATTTTAAACCAGTGTCAAATTTGACCAATGCAGAAACTCAAATTTATTACCAGACCGTAACACATGAGATCATGATCAAGAAGTTTCTAATTCGCTTTAGATCTTAAATTTCCATAGAAACCAATTTACTGCATTCCATGTCATAATGGATAAACATTCAAGGATTATAGCAAGGCACTAACATTCAAGGAAAAAAGAAAGGCACTAAAAGAGACTGATATACCTGTTTAGTACCAAAATATAAACTAGAAAGAAATCAAAAATAGGTTTTAAAAAACAAGAGAGTGACATCAACAAAGAAATAATGTGTATCTGGGATTTTTATTTTGTCTTTGAACTGCAAACCTGTTTCTTGGACTATTACCCTCACCAAATAAAGTAAGTATTAGAAAGTTAACCATGCATAGTTTTCTAAGCAATTAACAATTTGCCGCTTGGTCACCAAGTCATAAAGTGCTAAAAAGCTTCTTTCCAACGAATGTAATGTTAGAATATAGTTACTATGGAAGATGTTGTAGACCACAAAGCGACAACCTAGGGAACTAAGCACCAACAGACTTTTCAATAGCACCAATTATTTTTACAGTACTTAATACATGAGTTGAACGATCATGGAAGTAGAATAAATGTGCTGGAGATTAAGCAACAACAAGAGCAACCTCACTGCAACAAGACAAACCAAGTGTTTAATTCTCCACACTATTCAACAGCTATAGCTAGTATAATCTCTCCAAACACCAAGCGCTGCCTGTCTAAATTGAAGTTGCTATACTGCTTAACAACCCCCTCGGTGAAAGGTTATAACTTAACGGGAATCTAAAGTTTCTCAAATCTCAATAGTTTACTAGGATATCAGAATAGAATGCGTTGTTTATTTTGACTGTGAAGGCCATATCAAGTGCTCTTTGGTGCCTCAATGATATCTCTTTCCTTTTTCTGTTTTCAGGAATATACCTCGAGAAGTTAATCAGGCCACCATTCCTCTATCAACGCTTAAAAAAGGATTCATTTTTCCAAGGCCCAAAAAAATACTGCCTACATTCAATCAGTTAGACAACTGTCAAAGAAAGAAAATCAGCATGAAATCAACAGTTGGTTTCTTTTTTGGATCCAACATTAATGGAACATTGAGGCCTCAATTAGTAAAAGGGAACCAGTCTATTGACATGAAGTAAAATAAACTATTATTCCTCCAATTAAAGAAACACAAGTAAAGTACATGTTTTATTGGTTCTCCAAAATGGAATATGGGTTGTAAACCAAGTTAACAGAAAATCGTGTGAAACCAGAAAACTATTGACATAAAGTTAAATTGAATACAATTGCTCCACTTGAAGAAACACAAGTAAAGAGCATGTTTTTTTAATCCAAAATCAAAATAAACAAATCACAGTCTGAGGTTTGAACCAAGTAAACAAAAAAATCATCTGAAACCAGAAAAAGATTGAAGAATCTCATATGAATCCAAGGAGAGAGAAAATAGGGATAAAAAAGCACAGAAAAAATAAACGAAATAAACAAAATCACAGTCTGTGTTGCAATTCCAACGAATTCAGATTATATAGTAAAGCGGCTAGCTCCAAACCCATACGGGTGCGTGCTTTACAAGTCGATAAAGATCAATGGAAACAAAAGATACTGATCATTAACCAGGAAAGCACACAGAATGGTGGAGACTATGAAATGCACTGAAATCAAAATAAAAAAGAAGATTTTCTCACCATTTCTGCCGTAATTCGGAGAATGGAGAGAATATTTGAATTTGCATCAAATGTTGCTGAAAGATCTGCTTGTGGGTTTTTGGAAGAAGATGGACTCGGTTCGTTCTCTCCAGTAATATTTGACGAGTGAAGATTGTATACTGCACTCTGGTTAACTTGGGTGTCGTTCAATTAACCATGGTTGGCAGGTAACTCTGTCCGAAGACAAATTTGGGCCAAGAAAGGTAGGACTTGGGCTAAGGTTTGGCCCAGTCTCTTTTGAGTAGGAATTGGGCTAAGGTCCGGCCCATTATAACTGAATATGGGCCATTTACAGACCGGTCCAGTTCTCGAGTCTTGCCAACTCAACCTCTCCTCATCCACCAACGTATACCACCAACTCCAGGGCCACTAAGCACAGCCCCTAAAATGCGACGCTGTGGGGTAAGTCAAGGGCTTCCAAATGTGGTCTGTGGCGTTGGAGTTGGTCGTACATTGGTAGGTGAGGAGGAGAGGTTGAGTTGGCCAACTTTCATTAAGGGCTGCAAAAGACTCATTCACGGATCAGCCGTGAATAAGTTTTTCTCATACAAAAATGCTTTCTTAGGCCCATCATGAGAGAGAGAGAGAGAGAGAGAGAGATGGATTCACCTTTCATCAAAATCCATATCCAACCAAAGCCAAGATCAACATGTTCTTCTGTCCTTGGAGAAATTATTTGGTGCTCCAGGATTAATGCTCCTCTATCTCACAAAAGTGTGGGGGTTACACATTTTGAAGTAAAATCCATACACTTCTATGCGATGGAAAGCATTGTTCCTGAAGCACAAAATAATCTTTGCCGTCCTCAATAGGGTCATATGATATCATATGAAGGAATCAAAGCACAAACCAAGACAACAAATTTTTATTTTTTTGTACATAACCCGAACTCAGCTTTTCCCAACACCATCAGTAGATTCTCAATACCCTCCTGGAAAGCATTACAATTAAAAATAAAAAATCGCACCAAGTTCACAAAGATATTGCTTACAGTTTATAGACATTTTTTTCTTTTTTAAAGCTTTATAGACTGTTATTAACCACGGTTTTGTTTTACTTTTTGATAACTCAAGTGTTCGGACCAACTTACCCATATCGTTTTGTTTTGTATTTCGAATTCACATCATAATTGCGCTCTCCACATTAGACCTCAAAACGAGAACATCTTCGTCCGATAAGCTCAAAGTCTCAAGCATCAATTGAAACCAAAAATTCGATGTGTACGCACGGGGCGCATACGCAATATGCACGGACGGTTCATCTTGACCGTCCGTGCGTGTTTTCGACGCTCCAGATTTCTCTTACATGTAAGAGTCTTTTTAAAATTCGGACCGTCAATTCCTGAAATGGATGGTCGAGATGCGTTTGTGCGCGTACGTACATGTACGTGTATGTATGCGTAGCTAGGTTGAATTGAAACATGCAGATTTTCCTTGAAAATTTAAGCACAAGAAGCATGAAGTTAAGGAAATCCCATAAACAAACAACAATCAAACAATTGATGAGTGTTTCCATATACTTTGATGGAAAACAGTGAAGTTAAGGAAATCCCAGCTATGTACCCAATATTGAATGCTTTCGTCTGTGCAACAGACTCTCCTCCATCCGAACTGTTCATTCTTCAACAAACTGATAAGATTTCTCCAACTGGTAATGTTGGAAGTTAAAATTCAGTGAATCCGGACTCTTACCTCCCCTCCATCGCTAATTTTCTTTTCGGAATGCACATTGATATCCAGCTTGGGTGGCCCAGAGTGCCTCCTTGTTCCAGCCTGTGAAGACGAAAATGATAGCCTCTTTCTAACCGAACCCACTGATCCCTTCTCCGATGTTCCATTCCCCAATGGGCTTGGAATCCGGTATGACCGAGACTTCGCTTTTGCTGACTCTGTGGGTGCCATGTAACTCGGAACTGAAGGCGAGCTTGCTAGGCTCTCGGCGTCTCTCACAGATGACCCAGCAACGCTGTGCCTCCGGTGGTACCACTCCGACTGGAAACTAAGTATGCTCCGAGAGTCTACATGTCCAACATGACCGCCGCCGCGGCAGCTGCCCTTGGAACTTACTGATGGTGCTCTGGAACCAGTAGTAGAAGGTGGTTGGCGGCTAGGTTTTGATGCAGTAGAAGGGTTATCTTTAAAGCTGATATCGCGACGAGAGTGAGATTTGCTGAGTTCTCTGACAGAAATGGCTTGGGTTGTTGCGCTTTTGGAGACGTGATCGCTGTTGAGATCTCTTTCGTGTAAGGTTTTGTTGTCCCAAGGCCGGAAAGCCATGAATGTTGGGTTTGCAGATTTTAAAGAGTTCATCAACACATGCTGTTGCAGTAAATTTTTACACGAGTTTCGTTAGTAATCGCAGTTCAAGATTTACAAAGAATACTTTTCATCTGGTACTTGGAAAACATCAAGCCAGGAAGGATACTAAAAAACATATCTAATTTTCCGCTGATTAGTACTTGTGTCCCTTTTAGTCGTGGCTTATACGATATCGATCATATGAAATGGCCTTGGTGAGGCGTCACCGGCACTTTGTTGTGACTAAGACCCACAGGGACGGGTTAGGGTCATGACATCAACTTTGTATGACTCTCACTAGTCACTAAAGTGTATGATTCTTTCAAATTGTCCGGTCATGAATAAAGAAAGATTCAGTGAAACTTCGAAAATTAATATGATAAATTACTTGGTGGGAGTATGCATAAGCCAATGCCCTTTCCCTTCTCATAGCAGCCTCCTGCTTGCACTGTAAGTTTGCTTCAATCTTCTCCTTAGATTGCACACTGTCATTCCAATCTTCTTCCACCTATACAAAATTGCTCAATTAAAGCCCAAAACGATCCGATTTAGTGCAATGACGAAAAATACTTGTTCTTCTTTTTGTGTGCCTGTCCTCGTGCATGGATACATTGTCCAGACTCCAGAGAGTATTACCAAATAAGAGTAAAGTCGTTCTCTTTACCAAATTAAACAGCATAATAATGCATTACTCCAAAAAAATATCTTATTACTATTCATAAAATAAATTTTGAAAAATACAGGGAAAACCCTGGGAAGTTGCCAAGTTAAAATGAATTGACGATTTAGATTCGTGTCCTCAATTTTCGTCAACACATGAAAAATTAAACTGGTTCCTTGTGACGAAGAAGTTTGCCAAAAAAAATATACATTCAAATAACAGAAACATCAGAGAGAACTACAGGAAGACCACAGATACTAGTAGTGATAGTTGCACTCACAGAAGCTCTCAACTTCTCAAGCTCTTTCTTGCATTTCTGTTGGAGCGGTCTCTGCAGAGCTTCATTCTCTTCCAACATTTGGATCCTCCTTGCACAAATATGAGACTGGACCCTGGCCAGAGTCTGCATGCACCGTAAGGTGCTTGTGGCTTGACGTTTGACAGACGGACCTTGTATGAGAGACTTTAACCTCACTAACCCTCTCAAGGCTCGCAATGCCCTCCTTGCCTGAGAAACAATGAACCCAATCCCCTATCAGCATTAACCGATCATAATTTCCTCTGACTTTGGAGAGATTCAAAATGCCATATGTTGATTTAAATCGCAAATAATACTTATCAAAAAGAAAAAAAATATTCGCAAATAATGAATGTGATTTGTTAAGACAAAAATTGCCTTACCTGATGGAACATGATTATGGCATCTGATTTTAGCTTACATTGGTAAAAGTTCAGACACTAAAGCAGGCAAGTAAAGCCAGGAAAACAAAACTAGCAGGATGGGTTAAGAATTCAGGCCAATAATTCAAAAGACTAATTCAGTAAAATATGCACAATCAGTGTCGATGTACAACTGAAGTTCAACCCATTCACAGGAACCAGAGTTGCAGGGTCAATTTTAAGTGAATGAGTAAAGTCATCCTTCCTATTTCACTGATAGAGGAGTGTAAGAAGGTCTCATAAAACGAAATCACGACGACAAGCATTTTCTCAAGAGAGAAAAATGCGTATTGCCGAAGAATGACCAACCTTGCAAGTTTGACGAGAGCTTCTAAATTTGTGAAGTATTGCCTGACACTTGACACTTGAGTAAGAATACGGGATTTAAGTACTTGTCGAAAGAAAGATATTATGAGACTCGTGTGCCATATGCTTAAACCTGCACTCGGTAAGTAGGTAAAGGTGCTGATAATACTTCTTCTTCATGCATAAGTTGTTCTATTTAAGTTTATGTACAGTATTTAACAATTGAAAACTGAAAGGAGTGTTTAAGAAATATGAAAACTAGTTGTGTCCTAGTTTTGACATGAGACTAGATGAATTAAATGCTTCAGCAAATACTCCATACGGACACCCATATTGGAGTAGATACAACCTAGAACGAGAGCATGTATCCTCAAATGATAGAATCATATGCATTCTTGTTCTTATGATAGAATCTGGTTTACAAACATAGGTTCAAATGATAGAATCATAGGCATGCTTGTTCTTACGATTCTATCATTAAAAGAAATCTGGTTTACTAACATACTTCACAAACAGCTCAAATGATAGAATCATGGGCATGTCCAGCAGATAGAAATGTGGGAGATTAGTACCATGTATCCTCGGAATGCTGTCTGAATCTTAATTGCCGCAACTTCCTCCTTCGATTTACCCGAGTAATGGACCGCAGCTGTGAGCCGAACAACCTCAACAGCAGCCTGAGCGGCAGCAACTGCCGCCTCTGCTGCCACGGCAGTGGCAAGGGCAGCAGAATAAACATGCTTGTTCTGCTCATTTTCGGCTTCTGCTATTTTCACCTCCTCAGTAGGAGAAGTGGCTGGTGGAGCTCCCAAATCCAGGCTCTTGTGTTTCCCAAACCACCTGCGATTTGATTTCTGATTTTTCTGCCAAGAAAAGTTCTCAAAGTTTAGTTACTGTCTTTCATGATGTAATACGAAAATCAAGATAGAAAAGCCTAGCAATCATGCAAAACACGAAGGAGGAGTTCCGTGGATCAGCTTAAAGCCAATATCCACAAGTAAAGGTAGAAATCTCATGATGAATAAAATTCGTCCAGGAGCAAATATAGGAAGCTTTTAAGACACAAGGAATTTACATGGATCAGCTTAAAGCCTTCGTCCACGAGCAAAGATAGGAATAAAATGAGCCAGCAATACCTCTAAGGCTCTAAATCTTATATAAAGTCCTAAAATGACCTCGACAATCCCTTTTATACAGGAAAACCTTGCATAACAAATCGTGCCGAAATACCTACAGTTGAGTCAGAATGAATCGTACAGGCCACAAACTGGTTAAAATCTTAGATTGGGTTACGTTCGAGACAACAGGGACTCAATTCCACACTGAAGCACACACAACAAATTACCAAAGAAGAAGGAAATAAAAATCAGCTACCTTATCTTTTTTCTCCTTGGATTCAGGACTGAGAGCCTTCTTCACCGCAGATATCCAGCTCCCTTTCTTCCCCATTTGGTAGTCAATATGTCTTGAACACCAAAGGGATATGTAAAAATTGGATTCAAGTGTATGATCAAATGAACAAAGCTTGCCGTATTTATTAAATGCCAAATTCAACAAAATGTAGAGTGCCATTGCTGTTTATTAAAATTGAACATTTGGAAATTGAAAAAAGAAGAAGAACCAACACTTTGTTTTTGATCCTATAGTATACACAGTTAGAAACAATTAAAAACAGTCACAAAATATCTGTTCTCGTCTATTCTAGTAGTACATAAAGGGGAGCCCTTTGTCGGTGTGGACTCCGAATTGAAGCCGGCTCACACTTTTCAATCATGTAGATTCCTGCGCTCATTGGTTTCCTTCTCAATGGGAAGCGCAGACAGGAAGTTCTCCCAAGATCAACCAATCCATTCTCCCCCTACTTTCTTTCTCTTCCATTTACAATCCTAAAAATTTGGTTTCCTTCTGAATTTTAAAATGTGCACAAGAAGATTGTCGCAATTGCCATAACAATCCCCTTCTCTGTGTGTGCTCTTCCCTTTCACCAATAATACAGTCATGGTGTGTCACTGTGTCTATTAGTTAACTTGTTGGTTGGTAAAAGAACTTTTGGTATGTATGTTGTCAATTGGATTAACTTTGGTGATAAAAACATGGTCAGCTACAAATATCTACACATTTTGTCTTATGAGTCTAGTTCTCTTCAAATGATTTCGGGTTTGGATCTAGAGCAGAGCTCCTTCTTCCTGACCTAGATCTCCAAGAAAAGAACCACCGATAGTGTCTGACCGGCCGGAGACGATCGGGCCGGGAGGCATTAAGTCTCAACTCAAAGAGGGTAAGTACAGAGCTCTGAGGGTGAGTATGAACAGTGTATCTCTCTTTGGGGTTTAGAACTATACTTTTAGAGTGACTTAGCTAAGGCTTCAAGTAAGCTCGTGCTAGGCACATGCCCTAATCGCTTCTTAGAGTTAGAGTGACCTCATGCATTACACAAGGAGTTCCACCTGACAGCACAGAAACCAGAGCTTTGCAGGGTATTTTTTTTTCACACTTCATGGGGGATAAAAATCTTTGTCAAAATACAAAATTGAGAGTAATCCCACATTTTCTTCCCTCTGTTCCTCGAGTTCCAAACAATGCTTTGGGTAAAATAAACTACTTGGTTTACTTTTTTGCCCTTATTCAAATTCTTTTCGTATTTTTTAGTTTTGCTTCGATTTTTTTATTAATTATTAGTTTGTCTCGAGGAATTTAACAAAAATTAACATTTTAAAAAACTTCACCAAAGACAAAAATAATCCAATTTTTTTTGTGGTTTATGAGATTATTCTTGTCTTTATTCACAAAAATTTAAGTTTGGTTAATAATTTTATACTTTTTAGATTCCTCTCATCGAAACGAACCAATAAACCACATAATCGACGCAAAACTAAAAAGTACAAAAAAAAATTAAATAAGGACAAAAAAAATAAACCAAGTGGTTTATTTTAGCCATAGTGTTTCTAGTGGGGAAAAAAAGGCAAAGAATAAAAGAAAATTAAAAGTTGGAACCCAGTATAAACTTTCTAAGCAAAAGTATACTAATCTTTCACATTTTTCCAGCAAATGAAGGGGTAATAGTTTACCTGCAAATGGGAATGGGCAGAATGCAGATCTCTGCAATTCCTTTTCACTCTCTCCCTTTCCGAAAGAAACCAAAAATATCAAAGAGAACTTTGCAACATGCATTGAACATAAAGAGGAAGGATTTAAGAATAGTAGATGGGAGCGGTGGGGTGGTTTGGGCAGGGGTTATTGCCTATTGGGGTTGGAGGACGTGGGGACCGAAGCCAAGTGTTGGATTATATGAGTCTCTTATCCCAGTCCTTACATCCACATTGGATGGAGAGATTTCGTGGGAAAAGAAATGAAATGAATATAGTTTCTAGCTAAATTGCTCATTTGGATAGAATATTTTGGTAAAAATTGGAGAGAAATAAAATGCTTTGATTGGTCATTCCTCTTTCTCATCAATCTCACCAAAACGGGAAGAAAGGGCTTCCCTGTCTATTCTCTCACTTTCTCACCATCCAAAGGAGCCAGTTCAGGACTACTAAATCTTGTTTGTTTAAGTCCGCAAATCAAACGAGGCCTAAGAGCATCTCTAACAGTCTAACCAAAATTTTCACCAAATTGGCCCGAAAAAGTACCAAAAACTATTTTGGCAAGCCATCAAATAGGTGGAACACCCAACAGACTAGCCATACCCCTCAACAAAAAAAAAATACCCAGAACCGTCTTCAACCTTGCGTGCGCGTTGCGCGAGTACATCTAACTCGCCGGCACGCGCCACATTTGACCGGCGGGTGCGGCCGTCACGAGGCTCTGGCGGTGACGGGTCTTGGACCAATGACTTCGTCTCGTTGAGATCTATAAACATCTGGTCTCAAAACGATTTTAGGACTCGTTTTCCGGCGATTGATTTTTTTCCGGCAACCTCAAACTCCTCCGGCGAACGAGCTACAACTTCCTCGTCGGCGTTCTTTGTCGTCGATTTGCTGGGAGAAGAGAGAGAGACTAGCAAGAGAGAGAGAGATGCAGAAGCGAGCTCGCCAAGCCTCGCCGGCTGTGGCGAGTCACTGTAGACAGAGCTCTGATGGCCAAGGTGATGGCGAGGCTGCTGCGGCAGCGTTTTGGGGGATTTCGGAGGGGTGGCTCGCTGGTGATGGCTCCTAGGCACGGATGGAGAAGCTGATGGAGATGCTCTAAGAGAATTGTGCGTGGATAGCTGAAAACCAGTACATAAAACACTAGTATTTTATTATTAAAAATATGAGTTAGCTTAGGGATTGCAAATTGCCCCGTCCCGAACCCGTCCTGATTAGAGCGGGTTTCTCGGGTACCAAGGCGGGTTCAGGGAAATTTAAAAAATATATATATATATATATATATATTGCTCAGGGGTGATTTGCAGTCCAAACAATAACCAAAAAACGGGAAGAAGAAATGCAATCCAAACGCCGGAGTAAGGGGTGGGACCAAGAGAACGAATCAGGGTTTGCTCATATCCGGGTGCAAATCCAGTATCCAAATGGGGCGCAGGGGTGATTTGTAGTCCATGTAATAATCCGAAATTTTTAATAAAATTTAGGATTATTTAATTTTTCATTTTGATTACTTTAATTTTGTTATTAAATTTCTAATTTCATTTAGGACCCTTAATTTACAATTACTACGGTTTATACCCTAAAACTTCTGAATTACTACAAATTCGACCATTGGGCACGTTTAATTTTAATCGTGAGCATTACATTTTTATAAAATCATTCCATACATAATTATACACTCTTATACACATACACAAGCCATATTTGTACACATACACCTTTACACCCCACAAACTCCTCCTCACTCCTCCCACTCTCCACTCCTCCACCCACCAACACCAACACC
>JAXBDA010003720.1:0-32940 GCA_036023075.1 Gaultheria prostrata | reverse complement strand
TGCTGCCTCCCTGGTGCCCCCCCCCCCCCCCCCCCCCCCACACACACACACACACACCCACCCACCCACCCACCCACCCACACACACACCCCCTCCTCTCTCTCTCAAATCTGATCAACACAGACCGCCAGTCTGCCTGATTAAGTTGTTACTGGTGGCTCTGAACAATGATGTATCCAGACATACTCGAGGTGTGAATGTGCCATTGGTTAATCATAGCTTATGGTTCTGGTTTCTCTTTTGCAGTTGTTTGTTTGTGCATGGAAGTTAGAGAGTGTGAATAAAAAATTGTCTACCTAGAGTGATTAAGTTACTGCTTAAGATAATATGACTATTGTGTTTTAGATTGAAAATGACAAATATTTGACACTTACTTCGTGTGTAGTTCACGTGTAAGTTGTACCAAATTTCATAGGTTGTTGAAGATGAACAATTTAAGAATTTTATGGGCATTGTTCACTACATGTATATGCTTCTTCTTTTTGCTCGTTATCACAGGATTCCATGTGAACTCTTTAACTACAGCTTCCTTTTTTCAACATGCCTATGCATTGAAGGATTTTCTTAATTGTAGGCCCCAGGGAAGAACGACAAAGATTTGCCATCCGAAACAATGGTCAGTGATGTTTGTTAGTTTTTAGCTTTACTACCTGAGCTTTTTTTTTTTTGTTTTGATAAGTACTCATTCTTGTAAAGCCCAAACAAAAGAACACAAAGTCCAAGGGGCATACCGAGGTCATTACAAAGACTAGCAACACACAGGAAAACCAGAGCTTAGACACAGCTATACAAAATCTAACTTTTGAATTCCTACTGTCAAACCTTATAGGCTTATTCTGACGCATGAAAATGCTGGGCAATGCCCCAGCTTCTGCACAGATTCACATTCTCTTGGGATGGATTTATCATACTAAGAGAGCTTAAAAAATCTCTAAGCAAGTTCACAATGTCTAATATACTACCTGAGCTTTTGCATGTATTACTTTAGTTTCTGTCTAATATGGTCGGTATAAAAGTGAAAATAGATATGAAGTACTATGTGAAAGGTTCAGAAACAGCAAATTCTGAAAAAGAAAAAGAAAAAGGAAGGAGAAATGAAAGAAACCATTATGTTCCAGCAAATAAAGATCAAGTCACTGCTGCTAAAAACTTTGGAAGAATACTTGTAACTGACTTGATTTGCCACTTTGGGTTTTGAAAATTTCCAAGTGCCTATGCATGTGGAGGATTGGAGTGTGACGATCACAAATATGCATGGTGTGTATGTTGCTAAGTTTAGAGCAATAAATGACCTTTTGATAAAGTAGATAGAACAATCAGATATTTATTAAACTGGAGACCAGGTCTGTTCTTGTTTATATGGTAGGGATGATTGATCAAACACTTTAGTCAATGGTGAGCACGATTTCTCGGAGGTGGAGTTGACATCAACTTTATCAAAACCCAACAAAAAATCAGGCCTATTTTCCAACCGGTCACAGTTACAGAATTGAGATCGGTTTAACCTAATGCAAATTGATGTACCTTTTTCCATAGCAAGAACAAACACATGCTTTGTATTTCCAATTTTAAATTCGGATGTATCTCAAGTGGATCTTTTCCTATACAGGCAGAGAGAGTTTTTGCTTCATATTAACCAGTTATCCTTTGTGATTCTAGAAGGAAGAAGTAAAATCTTGTGAAGATCGGGTAAAGAACCTTCTGGAAATGACTCCACCTAAAGGGAAAGAATTTCTTGGTGGTATTGAGCATATATTAGAAAGGGAAAGGAATTGGGTATGTTCTCTCTCTCTCTCTGTGCTAGTTAACTTCACCACTATTATGAATGCGTTGTAGCTTACCTTGTTTCCTTTTTTGAGTGTTTTAGGTGTGGTGGAAACGTGATGGTTGCCCACCATTTGAAAAACTGCCAATAGAGAAGAAATCGGTTCAGGATGGAGTAAAAAAGCGGTAAGGATATTATTTGGTGTCTGAATTTGTTTTTGTTACTTATGTGACATTTTTCTTTCTTCATTAAACTTGTATGTTTCAGAAGGGTAGATGCAGTTTAAAATGTATAAGACACCTGTTTGATGTATATTTATTTTGTCATACCTAGGAGGTAGCTGACAAGGAATCTGTGGATGCTAAATTCAAATTCTAGGTTCAACTGACATGGTACCAGTGAAGTGAAGCTAGTAGTATAAAACTAGAGTGTTAGGAGTCCATTGTAAGTATACACAGAATACTTAATGCGTAAAAATGGAAAAAAGGATCACTATTCTGAAAATACCAACTGAACAAATTCTACATGAATAGAAGGTCAAAACCCGATAACTGCACCCATCCAAGAACTTCACCAGAATGAGTCTTATAGTTCTGATCATCGTACCATTTTTGTAAGCCCTGTTGCAACGTCCTATTTTGTGGTTTGGTTACTGATGACCGCCTGATATACAGATTTTTCACTTGGTGAACTAAAAAAACTGGAAAAAACCACCTCTCTCCTAGAGATTAAGCGCTAGCCGGCTTGCCGCCATGTCCCTATACCCCACAAAGATTGAAAAGACTTGCATCCATAAATCACTATCAACATCACAATGGAACTTAAGGTAATACACCTACTCTTGGCCATTTGACGGTTGCAACACCAGGTAGGCGGATCCCACATCATCTACAATTGAGGATCAGACAGTTAGGCATGTATTTGGTACACCATTTCTCAAACTTAGATCTCTGTCATTGTGCCCCCCACACCACACACCCACACTTCCACTTCTTTGATGGGAACTTGTCCATCACTCAGTTGTAGCACATCCCTCAGAAATGTTGTCTTCTTTATATGCTCGGAAAAAAAGGTAACTTGAGGGGTGTCTGAGGATAGACAGTGTACATTTATTTATTACCATGTACGGACTGATTGACAGGCCGCCTGAAGATAGTAAATTATTTCTTTTTCCCGCTTGAAAAGGTAATCAGCAGGTGTGGTTGCTTTTCAAACAAGTTTGATAGGTGTCTAATGGTACTGTACTTGTTTTTTTTTTCCCCCTTGTAAGTTGCGATCTTATAAAGCAAATCAATCCATGAACAAGAGGACCTAGTCCTTACCCAGTATTTCAAACCAAGAATACATCAAGGAAAGGCAACCAAAACAACTGTAACCCCATGGCATTAGGGGAAAAAATCCTACTGGTAACTCTCCAAGCTGCAGCAATGGATGAGGCTTGGACTGCTCTCCAAGAGCTAAGGCAGGCACGAATACTATCTGAAATAAGGCCCTGCAAAGAAGAACAATCCATGCTCTAGATTTTAAAAAATTCGCCTGTTCCTCTCCTTCCACAGGCAATAGATAGTTGCAGCAGCTTATGCTCTGATTCTTAATGGCAACATATTGTTGTGGTTTCACAGAAGCTTATGATCACTATGGATATGCAATGACACATTCGACCGTGAAATCCTTCTTGGGATTTGATATTTTGTATGTTTTTTTATGTCTGCTTTTGAATTTCCCTATATTTTCTCTTCCACTCTGCAGTAGGACACGGTGGAGACTGGGTAATAAAGAACTCGCTCATTTGTGGAAATGGGCAGATCAGAATCCGGTACATTTTCTTTTGCTAGTACTTTGAGCAGTTCTTGACGGTCAATGTATAAAGCAACTGTTGAATGTCAGCTTTTGTGCTTTGAAAAACATCACATTGTGAAAGTCTCCGCTTCACAGTCTTTGTCCTGTTGGTAGATAAGCAATGTTTGGGACCATTTTACCAGTTGGCCGACCTGGATATCCTAATTGGCAACCCCTTTAATCACACACATATTGAACACTTAATCACGCACCAAAAGACAGAAGAGAACGAAACTGTGGCATTATGCAGTTCAAATTTCTTAAACTTCTTAGGGAGTAGTAAATATGAGAACATGATACTGTTGTGTAACTATTGATCATTAGATCAGAAGTTGTTTAAAAACATGTTCCAATTAGGCCTAATGGCGTGTTGTAGATACCATGATGAATACATTATGCTGGATGAGAATTGAAACCTATGTTTGGGAAAACGGATGGTAAATGGCAAGCTTGATGCACATTGTGACATCTTAGGAAAACCATCTATTGGCAGGGTGTTTTGCTCAAACTGAAGTGGGTTGGGACCTTGGAGTACCCATAGGATGTAAGTTCTAGAAGTTCAAGCTTATGGCTTCCTTTTTGCTTATTGAAAGCAGAGGTAGCAAAACAAAACATAGCAAACCAATGCAAACCAAGCCTTAACTCAAGCAATTGGGGTTGGCTACATGAATTCCTTGTCTCCATTGAGTTCCATAGAGGGCATTGTGTTCCGTGATTTCCAAGAAACCTAGGTCTTTTCTACCTCTAAAGTTAATTTTGGCCTCCCCTCTTCTCCGTGCTACCATCTATGGTAATCAATCACCCTAATTACCACGTTGACCGATCTACCATGGACAAGTCAAAACCACCTTAATCTATTCTCTACCTTCTTATCTTTTATTGGTGCTATCCCTACCATCCCAAGGTTTTCGTTTTGACAAAAGGACCTGGTAGTTGGTGGTGTTGAGAAAGTAGGAAAATGGGAAATTGCAGCAAGATTAGGAATTCTTGTTTTACTAGGAATTTATAAGGGTACTTAAGTACCATCTTTCTAAGGGAAAATTGTCTGTGCTAGATGATTGCCCGAAAGATCGTTGGTGAAGGTAGGGATGTAGTAATGGTGTAAGAGTAGCATTTTGAACGTGGCGTGGATGTGTGGTTATGTGAGGTAACCCCACCAAGTTTTAAAATCTGTTGGTGGATTAAGGAACTTATAGTCAAAAGTTAGCTTTGAATACTTTGGCTTCGGTTCAACAGAACAAGAGGAAGTGGAGTTGTTCTGACTAATTTTAGCAGAAGGTTTTGAGTTCTCCGTGGAGTAAAATACCTCGGGTCAACTAAGCTTGAGATAGTTTGGCTTTGGTCAGGATAACAAAAAGGTACCTTATGTGCAAAATGGCCAACTGTTGCAATAACGAATCCAGGCCAGAGTAATGACTACAAGTTTGCCAACTTTTTGACTTTTAAAAAAAAAAAAAAACCCACTCTTTCAGTCCACATTTTAATTGAGTTTCGGAACCATTTAGATTCTATCTAAGTTAATCAGCAGGTGTCACCGATGTCTCATTGGGAATCAATGTGGGTCGCCTATTTAAGTTTTCATTAGGTCCATTAGTGGAATCTTTTTTTTTTTTCCGTATTCCATAGGTTATTTCATGTCACGTCGGTGCTTCGTAATTCTGTACTGTCATTTTACCCTCTGATGCCTTATTTCTTTACATTCCCAGAATGCTCTTACTGATCCTCAACGTGTAAGCACTCCTGCAGTCACAGAATATTGGAAACCATTGGCTGAAGATGTAAGCACTCACAAGAGCCTAATAAAGTTATTCTAGAATATGTTGTTTCGTTCCAGATTTCCTCTTTTTTTTTCCTTGATGGTCTTTAGTATTTTTATTTTTTCCTTTTCTTTTTGATGCGGAAATTTGTTATTTGAGCAAAGTTAAATCTTCTTACAGATGGATGTAAATGCTGGGATAGAAGCTGAATATCACCACAAAAATAATCGGGTTCGTTTTGCTTCATCTTCTTCTAGCTTCATATTTTGATTTTCTGGGAAGAGGAATGATTAGGTGGTCCTCTTTTCCCCTCTGATAATATTGCATGGTCTCAACACATGGCTTCATTCTTTAATTTCCTTGTTTTCTTGTGACGTGCTTGTGAAATTGTACTGTATAAAACATCTGAAAAGATATTTCTTGTGTTTGTTTACGATTTCATTACATTTTGATTGGTATGTGATTCGTCTATTCAATCAGACAAGTTTTGGAAATGCCTTAACTTGTTTTCCACATTGCCATCACTTTCTGTTCTTATCTGCACTTCTGAAATTATTACTTGATTCACGGTGTTGCATGGTTTCTTTTAATCAAGTCCATTGAATACTAACCTTGCGCACCTGAGTAGTTATTTTTCTCAAGCAGTGTTATATTGTGGGTTAGAAGGCCTCACATCTCCATGTCTTAGCATGAGCAATTAGGGATCTGCCAAACAAACTTATTGCTTTTTTGGAGCAAGATGCAGTAACCAAAGGGTGTACCAAATGGGGCCTAGTTCACTTAATTTACAGCTAAACTGGGTTTGTCTATGACTAAGCTATCAAAGAAAGTTGTTCTATTCCAACAAGATATTGTGTTCATATTTCTAAAAGCTGAGATACTAGGTTATGACCAGGAAATTTCCAAGATGCTATCTTCTGAACATGCTATTTCCAAGGGATACAACAATCACATCGTTATCACGTGCTTGTTCATTGTTGAAAGAATATACTCAAGTCATATAATGAATTAGAACCAGTTGTTGTTCTTATTAGTTGCAATGTCGTAATATGCATTCCCTTTTGTCCTGCAGGTGTACTGCTGGAAGGGTCTTCGATTTTCTGCTCGGCAGGACTTAGAAGGCTTTTCTAAGGTATCATTTATCTTACCGCTATATATTTGATAGCTTGTTTGGCAGGAAAACAATCTGCAAAAAACTGATGCAAGGGTTTTCTCTCTCTTCTTCTTTTGGCAGTTTACTGAACATGGTATCGAAGGTGTTGTGCCTCTTGAACTTTTGGCGCCGGATGTGCGGTCCAAATATCAAGCTAAACCAAGCGAGAGATCCAAACGTACTAAAAAGGAAGAAACAAAAGGTGCTGGACATCAAGCTGAAGAAAGCCAGGTAATTAAGTGTAGAACATAGACTTTCAGTTTTGTTTTGGTTGGATCTGGCGGTTTAGGCTCTCCGCAAAGAGCAGGGAGTTGATGCCGTATGTTGCAAGAGGCTAAAATGATTGGGGTCTCTAGGGATGTCATTAGAGCCATGTGTGGGGTATGTGGATTGGATGCACATGATGCGGATTTTGGCTTCTTCACTTCACTATCTTCTTGATTATGAGTCATTAATCTCTGCCTTACTCTCCACAAATCTACGACCCAAACATAGCTAAATTTTAATCTCGTTTTTGTGAAACCTATGACATCTTGGACATTCTCACTTCACTTATCCTCTTCGCTTGTTTCTTTTTTCCCTGAAAGTTTGTGACACCGGCAACTGAGATTGACGGTGAAGGAAGCAGAGCTGACCTTGAAGCATCAGCAGCACCAATGGACACTGATGCAGCAATGACGGAGAATATCTCCCGGGGTGGAACTCCAGACGAACACCAAAAGCAAAGCTCAGATATGGAGCCCGGACAGATAGAAGCAGATGGGGAAGGAGAAACGGGGATGGTAGATGGAGAGACAGATGCAGAGGTTGACTTGGATGCAGTCGGCTAAGACAACTCAGAAAGTCAGGTGAGAGTCTTCGTCAACTCCCGGAGCTCGGAAAGCTACAATATTTAACAATTCAATGACCAGTACTGCTGATTATTGATTATGAAGGCTAAAGGCACTGTAATTTCTTTATAAAAAGGAGGTCCCTCAAGAGATTTGAGTTGTATTCAGCTTTCCGTTAGGCATTACATGCTTATTATGAATACCCTTCTATCTATTTATCCATCCATCTGTTCTGTATACTAAGCACGTGTTGGCTACTTCCTCCAACCTTCTTTTGTAATCAAGTTGAATTCGTTTATGGCCAATATACTCATTTAATGAATATTCCTCCCGCAACTTTTCCTTTTTAATTTAATTATTTTCTTTCCCGGGGTGGTTGTGATCTGTATACATATAATTTATTATTTTTAGATTTAAAAAAGGTGCTGATAATGCTGTAAATACGTTATTTTACATATATTTTCCTTCAAAAACTGAAAACATATCAAAATACATATTCAAAAGCTCACATTGTTGCTTGTCCATGCTACTGTCCGGACGCTTGTTTTTGCATATGGATTTAAGACATAACGGTAAGGTTTTCTTCAAATTTTCCCTCTTTTGTGTGGTACCCTTGTTCAGAAGGTGCATCAGTCTAGTATTGCTGAATATGAGGACTAAGAAACTAATGAAGAAGGGAAAATGATATATTAGTCACGATATTATCTTGAATGGTTTCACTCATTTTTCCCTCCACCATCACAAGCCACCCGAACTCTCCTCCTTCACCATCACCACACATCTTTTTCCCTCTTTAACCACTGCACAGCTAGCTCGACACGATCATTGTGTTCACACATGTTGTAAGAACTACGATAGGCAGAGTCAGGATTATCAAATGGTAGGGTCAAATACTTTAGTGTAGTTAGAGAAATGACCAATATTGTAATTTCAGTGAGTTTCTTTATATTTGTGGGTCATATTTGTAATATAAAAAAAATCAATGCAGACTTCATAATTTTACGGTACTCCTTGGGGGTCAAATTCCCTACTTGCAACACTGAAGGTATGACTTTCAAAGGGGTACATAGCCTTCTTTATTCAACGAGTAAAACCCCATTTTTTTTAATTATTATTATTATTTTTAAAACGAGTTAATACCTTCAGTGTTGCAAGTACCCCTTTGAAAGTCATACCTTCAGTGTTGCAAGTAGGGAATTTGACCCCCACTCAGTACCGTAAAATTATGAAGTCTGCATTGATTTTTCTTATTTTACAAATATGACCCACAAATATAAAGAAATTGCACCAAGAAACTCACTGAAATTACAACATTGGTCATTTCTCTAACTACACTAAAGTATTTGACCCTACTATCTGATAATCCTGACTCTGCCTACTGTAGTTCTTACAACATGTGTGAACACAATGATCGTGTCGAGCTAGCTGTGCAGTGGTCAAAGAGGGAAAAAGATGTGTGGTGATGGTGAAGGAGAAAAGAGTTCGGGTGGCTTTTGATGGTGGAGGAAAAAATGAGTGAAACCACTCAAGATAATATCGTGACTAATATATCATTTTCCCTTCTTCATTAGTTTCTTAGTCCTCATATTCAGCAATACTAAACTGATGCACCTTCTGAACAATGGTATCACAAAAAAGCATTCAACTTTTTGCACAAACAACAACTGTTTTATAAACTGGTCGATCAAGTAGAGCTATGATGAAAACACCAAGAATTCGTCCATACACTTCCGCAGGTTTGTTGACATTCCACAAAAGCATCATGCTTTCTGCAATGGGAGGAAAGAGAACTCGTGAGATTAGTAAAGTAGGAACAAAAAATGCAAAATAGGCTAGTAAGTAGTAACTGAAGAGGTGGGTGGTTCATCACACCTGCATCGGAAGGTAGATTTTGAATTCTGGTGGGAGTTACTCCTCTGAATAAAGGGGGTCAGCAAAATATATCCTTCTCAGGCGGGAGTTTGCATGAACCCGAACTCGCAATGTCTCGACATAGTTGGTTCCATGGGACCATTTTAAGAAAAAAACCCAAGCCCAAGGTAATACCACCGGGTTACAAGGAAAAGGCTACTTGTAACTATTGTGGAACAGAATTTACTTGTAATTCCGATAATAATGGGACATCAACAATGAGAACCCATCTTGTTAAAAGATGTAAAGATTATGAGCTTAGTGATGCGTATAAAAAGAAGCATGAGGGGGATAAGAGGCAACAAACCCTAGGGTTTCCACCCGTTGGTGCAAGAGAGACACCAAGGCTTACCGCCGTAAGCTTTAGTGCGGAGGCATGTAGAAAGGCCTTGGTTGAAATGATTATTATTGATGAATTGCCCTTCCATTTTGTTGAAGGTCAAGGTTTTAAGAAGTTCATGCATGTGGTGCAACCAAAGTTGACCAAAATTCCATCTAGAGTAACGGTTGCAAGAGATTGTTTGCAATTGTTTAAAGATGGGAAGAAAGCTTTGAAGAAAGTGTTTAAGAATCAACGAATTTGTCTTACCACGGACACTTGGACTTCTCTTCAAAATCTTAACTATATGTGTCTTACGGCCCACTTCATTGATGGTGATTGGAAACTACATAAAAAGATTCTTAACTTTTGTTTAGTTCCAAATCACAAAGGCGAGACACTTGGTAAGGAGGTAGAAAGATGTTTGGTGGAATGGGGGATTAAGAAAATCTTGACGCTCACAATTGATGATGCAAGCTCCAATAATGGCATAGTTGATTTCTTGAAGAAGAAGATCGCTAAAAGAGACTCCACTATTCTAGACCATGAGTTTTTACATGTTAGGTGTTGTGCTCATATATTGAATTTGATTGTCTGTGAGGGGTTGAAAGATGTTGATGTGTCAATTGCAAGAGTGCGCAATGTTGTGAGGTATGTGAGATCCTCACCCCAAAGGTACAAAAAGTTTAGAGAATGTGTCGAAAGAGATAGAATTGATTCTCATCTTGTGCTTTGTTTAGATGTGCCTACTCGTTGAAACTCAACTTTCTTTATGTTGGAAAGAGCTATGGTTTACCAAAAAGCATTTGAGAGATTGAAGGAGGAAGATAATCTAAATGTTGTTATTGGTGTTAGAGATGATGTGGTTAGTTTAGACCATGAGAATGCGAATGAAAATGTGTTGGAAGGGGAAGTAGTTAGTGGGTCAAGCGAGAGAGGGAAAGAGAAAGGGAAAGGGAGAGCGAGAGAGCTTAGTACTCCTAGTAGTGATGATTGGAATGTTGTGCAATTTAATGTTGAAATTCTTAGAACATTTTATATTGTAACCGAGAGATTGTCGGGTTCTTTGTATGTGACTTGCAATACATTTTACAAAGAGGTCACAACGGTTAAAAATGCAATTGCTAATTTGGAAAATAGTGATGATTTAAATATGGTGATTTTGGCTAGGGGCATGCGCTTGAAGTTTGACAAATATTGGGGTACGTTTGAGAAAATTAACCAATTGTTGTTGTATGCTAATGTTCTTGATCCCCGTTACAAATTTGAGTATGTGAGATTTAGCTTGAGAAAATACCTAACCGAGAGGGAGGTTGAAAGCAAGGTTGTTGAGATTAAGGAAGGAATGAAAAGAGTTTATAATTGGTATGAGAAGAGGACTATGGAAAATGAGGAAGCGTCAAATGTTGATGAGTCTAGAAACAAGGAGAAGAATGCAAAACGGAGCATGGGTTTGAGTGAGGCATTGGATTCGGAATTTGATCAACACTTGGAAGAGGAGACTAATATGGTGAGCAAATCGGAGTTAGAGAGGTATTGGTTGGAGGCTATGGAAGATCGAAAGAATGAGAAGTTTGATCTCTTGAATTGGTGGTCCGCAAATTGTTCAAGGTATCACATTCTCTCTCAAATGGCACGAGACATTCTAGCTATTCCGGTATCCACCGTTGCATCCGAACCCACTTTTAGCACCGGAGGACATATTCTAGATCCATACTGGACCTCTCTTTCTCCCAAAATGGCGGAGGCTCTTATTTGTGCTCAAAATTGGTTGAGGTATCCTTCTCAAATTTCTCTTCGAGATCAACTAGATGAGGTGGATGAACTTGAATCGGGTACTACTCTTTACTTATAGTTTGTTACTTTGTTTGTTTGAGTTTTGTTGTAAATATTCATTGGTCTAATTTGTTTCATGTTCTATGTTTTTGTTACTTTTTAGTGGTTTTGGAAGCACTTGAGGATTCATGTGTCACCGACTTATAGGTAAAGCTATGGTAAGATTTGTGGTAAGATTTTTTCCAACTCATTTTGAGCATCTTACTTTAGACATTTGGGTTTGGAACAATTGGGTTTTGATTCGTTTTATTGCCTAAATTTGCAGGTTCGGACTTTGAAGCCTTTTGTTGGAGAGTTGCGGGGAACTTGAATTGCTTTCATCTCTATTCTCTACTGTTTTTTTTGTTTAATTGTTGGGAAATGTAGTACTCTACTGCCAGGAAGTGTTGCTACTTGCTGTGTTTACTTTGAACTTTAGGTGGTTGTGTTTGAAACTTTGATTTGAATTTGTTACTGCCATAATTTGTAGTTGTAAACTTGTAATTTGTATGGTGGACCTTCACCTGATGGTTGAGGACTTAAGCCTTGAGGAGCCGTGAAACTGAAGTTAGAATATGTAGGCATGTAGCTGTTTCTGCCTATGTTTTTGCTACTGTAAACTTGTAATTTGCAGCTGCTTCTGCCTATTTTTTTTGCTACTGCTAGTGACCTTTACCTGATGGTTGAGGAATGAGGACTTGTAAATTGCTACTACGTCTTTGTTTTTTTGATTGGGCTTGGCCCATATATGCTGCTGCCTCTTTGTTTTTTTGACTGGGCTTGGCCCAAAGTTAGAATATGTAATTATGTATGGAAATTGGAATAAGAATGGGCTTAGAAATAGAAATTGGTGTAGAATGGTTTAAATTTTCAATGGGCTGAACTGGGCTTGGCCCAAAAAAATAGAACATCAGTAGGAACCGAACCGGGACTAGAACCGACAAACTTGAAGAACCGATTCCGAACCGACTACTTTAGAACTCGGTTTCAGTTCTATATCCTTCTCAAACCGGTTTTGCTCGGTTCCTTCAAATATCCCCCCGAACCGGACTGAACCGAACCGGTTACACCCCTAAATACAATACAAGAAAACCCTAAAAAAAACATTTATATGGCTGCTGTACGTCGCCATGGTCAGGACCAAGCCTCCGCTGGTCCGGACCATGCCTTCCCGCATAAAAAACACCAACCAGGATTGGTGGTCCGGACCATGAATTTCGGTGGTCCAGACCACGGGTGCTGCAAGTTGCAATTTCGTCTAGAATAGCCCGAAATTGTATGGTCCGGACCATAGAAGCCTTGGTCCTGACCATAGATGCTGCGAACATGGAAATCGAGCCAAAAAACCAACAAGTTCTAACTAAGAGAGATGTGGGTTTGGTGATGTTCGGGTGGATGGAAAGTAACATAGATCGGTGGGCTTGGGTGACTGCCAATTTGTGGTAAAAAAAAAAAAAAAATTAAAGGAGAGGAGAGGAGAGGAGAGGACAACATAGAGCGGAAGGTGTGCTAGAACAACAAGTTGCGGTCCCAAAAAAAAAAAATGATAGGAGAGGAGAGGATAACATAGACCGGAAGGTGTACTAGGATTGAAGGTTGCGGTGCCAAAAAAAAAAAAAGGGAGAGGAGAGGAGAGGAGAGCAAAAGACAACGTAGAGCGGAAGGTGTGCTAGAATCGCAGGTCAAAATAGTCAAATTAAGAAAAGTACTGTGACCCTAACATAAGTTGTCGTTGCAATAGCACTGCCTAATAGTTTTTTTTGTTCCCTTTATGGCATTGGGTGAGAACAATCTTCCTTTCGCTTGATACTCGGAAGGCTCGAGACGAATCAAAATCGTAAAAAAAATAGTCACAAAAATTAAGACCTAAAGATGAATAAAATATGAAAAAAACCCCTCACTTTTTAGACATCTCAAACAGAGTCTTATGATTCTTTCTTTGTTTACACAGTTTTTAGTAAGATGTTGATTAAATTAACATTGCAACCACAGGAGATTTATAGTCGTTTTACTTTCTCATACGTGGAGGGATATAAGAAAAACTTAAGGGGGTGTAAGTGAAAATTACCCTACAATGTATGTTCACATAGAAAAAGTGGGTGTGAGGTTAGTAATTTTGAATTAAATTTGGTGGGTTCATGAATTTGGATTGAGATTGACACCCCTAGTTTCTGGTTCATTTTAAGATTTTCATCATTTTCTTCTAGGAATTTTTTTGCCCAACTTCACGGATTCAAAACATATCAAATACATCTACTCCCAAAATGATTGCAAAATCAATGAAACTCCCACACGATAAAGCTCCTTTAGAACCTGCAAAAAACCATTAGAGAATCACGAACAGAAAAAAAATACTAGTGTAGCACACGTCGCTGCGGTGCAGTGTGCGAAACACAAAATGATCGTTGCAACTATCCTCAATAGTATGCACTCGTTTGCGCTTGGCTTGGGTATTTTTTGAAGACTTGAACCCTTTGAACATCGATCATCCAGATCTATGAGCATGGATTTTCACCTGAGTCCTGCATTTGCTTGGACTAGCCATATGACGATTGGGTCCCTTAGCAATGCTATCCCGAGAAGCCACCGCATAGACTTGTGATACCTCAACATGTGATTTGTTAAGCGAGCCATAGGATGACTGCCATTCTCAGAGTCATCGATCCTCCCTAAAGGCCAAGATAACGCTTGAACTAATTCTAGTAGCTATATGGATATTTTGTGATCCCATCTCTTTATCAGCTTGCAGTAGCTATACACCATCATGTAAAGTGTTTCTTCTCCCTCTTTAAGATGGATTAGAAACATTCTCATAGCAGAATTCTCATTTTTGTTGTTATTCGTATATCTGATGTAACCATTTGGCATCCAAGTTTTTATTTTTCTTTTCTTTCTTTGTTTCCTCCCTGTAGTATGCCCTTTGTAGGCTGTATACACGGTTAGTTTTATTTTTTTTTCAAGCTGATTTACCCAAAATAAATTATACGCAAGACCACCTGTATCACCCAACTAACTAATTTGGACCACCTGTAACACCCCCAACCAACTAATTTGGACCACCTGTAACAAGGTGGTCCAAACCCGACAAACTAATTTGGATCTTACGTTAATAATACACAAGTTTCATTTTTGTCAACCCCAAGGGTTGGCTTAGTGGTCTTAGCCTGAGATTTATATGTTTGCTTTCATCTAAGGTCTCAATTTTTTGATTCCCCTTGCCAGCAATTCTTGGAGCCACCTCATGCCCACGTGTAAGGGTGTGAAACGGGTGTGGAAGGGACTGTAGGGATTAGTCCGAAGTGTGAGTAGCTGGCCTGGGACACCCTGTATTATTACCAAAAAAAAGTTTTCATCTCTGTTACTTTGACAAGTGATGTTTTGATTCTTTTTACTACGAAATACTCCTACATTTTCTACCCTTTTATTCAGGTGAGAAGTAACTAGTAGGATTTTGTAAATGTAGTTGCCTAATCATGTGAGATTTGGGAATAGAGTTCTTATTTAGGTGCAGGTAGTTGCTAATAAGCTTGGGTTACACTTCACAGATGAATAGGGTAAGGTATTCCCGTTGGTAGTTTCCTTTTAATAATCACGGTTGCATCTCGTTCCGCCAGATTCTCTGCCATTCTTAGAGCTCTGTAGTTGGTTTCAGCCATCTAGTCGCATGATGTCTATCCGTGCCGCAGAATTCTCGCCTTAGGTGCTTCAGACACTTGGTTGTATCGGTCAGTTCTTGTTTGATTTCAACATCAAGCATGCAATTTCTTGACAATTGACAGCTGAATGTCTCTTTAAATTTCTTCGCTTATTCATTTGACTTAACTGTGTGTTGGGAGAATAGTCATTACTACTGTGACACAGCAACGAATCGACGCTATACATTGATCACGGACATCGGACATGCCAAAGCAATCTCGCTTTGGATATATCCTTCCTTAATTTTAGTTCTGTCTCATGTTCTTCTTGTCTTTATGCGGTAGGTTGTAATAGCCATATTATGATTTGGAATTCTCTCTTTCGACAAAAAAAAAAAAGGAAAATTATGTGAGATTTGGTTGACATCATTCAAACGGAAAAAGGGGAAAATTCAAAACTTTGTCACTAGATCATTTCTTTTCAAAACTAATGGAAACTCCTTTCCTTTCACTCTGAAAACGGAAACCGCGTTGTTCATCTTCACTGTCATTTCCCCTAGATAAATTCATTCCCAAACCACATGTTCATCTATTTACAACGTGCATGTATTATCTCGTCGAATTGAATGTCACTTGGCTAGTTTTAGGCCAATCATTCGAAATACAGATAATTGTCCAAAAGGTCAAGTTTGGGGTTTTTAATGGGTTTTTGTCTAATCTAACTTATTTTAAGGCCTCTAATACATTGATGAGAAATTTTTGAGGGCTCAAGGATAATAGTAAACCAAAATATCCTTAGGTCTTGTTCTTCAATAGATTTTAGGTACATAAAATCTCATATTTTATAATACTTCAATCTCAACACATAAAATGTAAATGTCATTTTATGAGATTTTCATAAAATCCTCCTAAAACCTGTAGGAAAACTACTACTCCCTCCGTCCCCTAAAGTTGAACACTTTTGGGAGTTCCAACTTTTAAGAGAAAAAAATTATAATATTATGAAAACTCAAACTTCCAAATATTACCCTTGAAAAGTGTGAAAAGACTTTTGTCTCATGTGCAAAAGTAAGGATAAAATGGAGAGTTTACCAAGATTTGCTTTTGACTTTTAAAATTGGACAAAATTTATGGGACAAGTAAAAACATGAAAGTGTCCAACTTTGCGGGACGGATGGAGTACATTTTATCAGTTGGGAAAACAACTCCATTTTATCACCTCTCCATAAAATGCCCATTTTATGAGATTTTCATAAAATCTACCTGAAATCTATTAGAGAACAAGACCTTAATAAAATAAGAGAGTAAAAATAGGCGCATGCCGTCACTTTCAGTTACCCACCACGTCAATTCAATTTTTGAACCTACCCATTCGATTTCTGACCCTCCCTGTTAATGTTAACATGGTACAACAACAAAATCTCAGCCCCGGACCCCTATATAACATGTTACATGTGTTGTATGAATTTTTTTTACATTTCCTAAAAAAAAGCAAGACACAGCAATGACTTCACATATCCATCTTCTATTTTGCATGACTAAAATATTATAAATGACAGCAATCAAATCAAATCTTTTCGGTCTCCATGCAATTATTGTGGAGTATTCATTTTAGTCAAATTTTTGGGCAATATAAAAATAAGCAAACCCAAGAAAAATAAAAAAATTATAAAAATGAGCAAACGTGAAAATCATGATGTACAATTTCTTCTTATTTAATAATAGCAGGACCACCTGTATAAAACTCAAACCAATAAATTCGGATATTCACGTTTAAATTACACAAAATTGATTCCTAACCAATTCCTCCCTTCGGCGGCCCATTCAGTTACATAGAAAGGAAAAAAAAATACGAGAAAGTTCACTTTTTCTATATTAATTTCTACGTATTTAAATAATGGAAAAGTTATGAAACCCATGTCTCAAAACTTATCCTGCGCAAAAATAAAATCTTGCAAAATCTTATTTTCACACTAGTTTTCTGCGGCATTAAGCTATTTTTTAGAAGGACTTTTACCTGAATAGGGCTTTCTCTATCAACTGAAATAGTTTTTCAGAACTCCAAACTTTTCGTATACGTACATAAATGTATATGAAAGTGAGGCCTCTCAAACTTGTGGAAGCGGGGTTACTGTAGCGAGGGAACCTTGCTGTATGCTCCAGCGCCCCAGAAAAGGCGTCGTTTAGTCCAATTTAGGCAGTCCACTTTATCCTTTTTCTCTTCTCTCTCTCTCTCTCTCGTGCAAGTTAGGGATGATTTGTGTGGAGCCCACTTCGGTATCCCACAGTTAATCTGAGGCATACAATAATTAAAAATAATTATTCGAAAGGCCTTGTAAAAAATTAGCTTAATATAATAAATATAAGTAATTGATCAAACATTTTAATTTTTAATTTGGAATTTAGGATCTTAGATAGTGAATGGAAATTTTATGAGAAGTTACATAGTTTTGTGGTCAGTATCCTCATGATCTAAATTGCAGATACTATAGGATTAGTTGAGAAGAGCATTCAATAAAAAAAAAAAAAACTATCTTGATCAGGCCCTACAATCTTTGCGGTTTAGATGATGGGGATACTGGGCACAAATTATGTAACTTTTCATAAAATTCAATTCAATATCTAGGATCCCTAAACTGCAAGAGATGAGTAAAAGGATAAAATGGGTTGCCTAAATAGGATAAACGACTTTCGAATAATTGTTTATGAGGCACTAATTTAGTAGTTTTAATGCCCCAGGCCCCATTCTTTACAACTTTTTCTCCCTCGACTCCTTTTCACCCCTAATTTTCATATGGAGTGCACCATCTTTTATATAATAGGGTTATTTGTACGAACACCGCCTGTACTTAGGCCGATTTTAAAAAATACCCCCTCTACTTCATTTTTGGATACTTACACCCCTCAACTTTGGACCAAAGTTGAAACGTTAGTTTTTCCGTCAAACTTAACTCCTTCGTGCACTAGAGTCATTTGGCGGTAAATAAATCTTCGTCCCAAAACCATTTTTTTTTGCCGTGCGGCACTGCTGCCATAACTGCTGTTGCAGCTGGTTGTACCCCTCTCTTTTGAGGAAGGATTCTTTTGTCCTCTTACAAATACCGTTAACAGAGTTAGAATTCTCACCTTGGTCCAAAGTTGAGGGGTTGTAGTATCCAAAAATGAAGTAGAGGAGGTGTCTTTAAAAATCGGCCAAAGTACAGGGGATGTCCGTACAAATAACCCTATTTCATACAACACAACACGTCACCTCTTGCTTCATTAACGACATCAGACAATTAGACAATTCTTTTTTAAGGTTTCGCACAACATCTCATGCATGTGTCCAATGTGCACATTTAGAAAACGTTGCATGTAGGCCCTCAGTCCACAATATATATAGGGAATATCACTCAGGCTCATCACCACCCAACTCAATAGCAATCTGATAAATTTGAAAGCTACTGTAAAGAAATTGCTAGGGTTTTGCAAATTCTATCCATCTTTTGAAATGACAATCACTCAGTTGATCGAAAACAAACACCAAAGCGTCGATGAACAAGATCTCAGCGACGAATGCAAGAAACTCCTCCTCTCTCTACCAAAAGAGAGAGGTTGGAGGACCCCTCACCTCTATTGGTTCCAAAACTTTTGGTGCCAACCCAAGGAGATTCAGTCCATAATCTCATGCCAAAAACACTTTCATGCGCAAGACACCGATATCGTTCTGTCCACCATCCCAAAATCAGGCACCACCTGGTTGAAAGCCCTAGCATTCGCCATCGTCAACCGCAAGCGGTTCGTCATGAACAAGAACCATCCCTTAACCACATCCAACCCTCATGATCTTGTTCCTTTCCTTGAATACAAGCTCTACGCAAACAACGAAGAACTTCCTGACCTGTCCCGGCTCTTGCAGCCGAGACTTGTCGGGACCCACGTGCCTTACTTGGCGTTGCCAGACTCTGTAAAGGAGTCCGGTTGCCGGGTTGTGTATATTTGTCGGAACCCTTTTGACACTTTTGTCTCCCAATGGCATTTCTTGATGAAAGTGAGGCCTAAGACAATGGGCCCACTTTCTATTGAAGAAGCTTTTGACATGTATTGCAGGGGTGTCATAGGGTTTGGTCCATACTGGGGCCACATGCTGGGGTACTGGAAAGAAAGCATAGAGAGGCCCCACAAGGTGTTGTTTTTGATGTATGAGGAGATGAAAGAAGAACCAAGTTTGAATTTGAAAAAATTGGCTGAGTTCTTGGGGTATCCATTTTCAAAGGAGGAGGAAAAGGAAGGGGTTGTTGAGGAGATAACAAGGCTGTGTAGCTTTGAGCACATGAAGGAGTTAGAAGTGAACAAGAGTGGAAAGGCTATTTTGGACTTTGGAAATGAGAACCTGTTTAGGAAAGGTGAAGTGGGCGATTGGGTGAATTATCTAACACCATTGATGGTTGAGAGACTTACTAAAGTTATGGAAGAGAAGTTGGGTGGTTCAGGTCTGACATTCAAGCTCTTTTCCAAGGACAAGAACTAGGCTCAAAGAAACAAAAGGGGATAATTAGAACTTGGAAATGCTACTTGTGGGTTGTCATATGGTGATGGATTTTAGTTATGAATGTTTTGTGGAGTGACAAAGAATAAGTAATTGTGTAGTGATCAGCATGCCTCCTTATTGTTTGATATATAGTCCACTGTTCTTGATTGAAAATGTGAATGGTTGCAAGACATGATGGAAATAAAAGTTCAATGCCTAGTGATGTGTTTTGATATGTAGCTGCAGTAAGTGTTTAATGATTAACAAGGTATTTACCGGAAACAATAATGTCGTATTGTGTACTTTTTTTTTTGATCGATAAAAGAAGCTTTATAGAAGAATCTCGTATTGTGTACTTGCCGTCTTAATTTTCATACCAAAGTCTGTTAAATGATTTCCATATGATTTTAACACACATAAAACTACCATTTTTTTTGTTTGCCGGTCAGGGTATTTCAGATCAGCTTTGGCGCACCTCTACTAATCCGACTAATCCCCTCCTCGGTCCGGTCAAAAATAGGTCATCCACAGCCCACGCTGAGATTTGAGAATTCACAAGAGAACTCCTTGCGGCCTGGCCCTAAGAGGTTTCCAAGTTCAGCCATTGATAGACCGAGTCCGGAGTCCCACATGTCCTCAATGAATATTCAGCACACAAGATTGTGACCCTTCCAGTAGTTCAGGAGCAATGCTCATGTCTTAACATAGATGCATGAGTCCCACTTTCAATTGTGTGAATTCTAACATACTTTGGGAGACGAAGGAACCATGCTTTTATATTGTAGTAGAGCTTAATCAAATTCACTAATATATTGTTGGGGATATTCCAATGGTTGTGATGTGATTTTCTCTTGGATGTTTCAATGGACCCTTACATCTACATCACCACACAAAATCCCAAGACAATACACGTACTTATGAATGGAACCCTCGTTTCATGATTTTGCAAAGCAATGCGACTTCTTGCACTAGAAAGGAAGCAAGGACAGTTAGTGCGGAGACTCATAGGCTCCTTAATCAGCAGAGAGATCCCCTCCAAAATCCAACTAATATTAATATTGAGGTGGGATTTGGCACTCCATGCCTAAATCAAAGAGGAGGACGGATGAGAAGTATTGAAGAGGACGGACGAGATGTGCAAGTTTTTTGGTAAAAAAATTGACAAGAGTGACGAGGAGGAGCCCATTAGGCTCGAGTAGATAAGGAGCTCACTAGGCTCGATAAGAGATGCGACGAGAAGACGAGATACGGTGTGATGAAAAGACGAGACGAGAAGTGGCCTGCCACAAGTGGTTCAAGTCATGTAACGATCTTGTTTGGTTTTGGGTTTTGGTTTTGAGTGGGGAGAGAAATAGGAGTAGTGATTGAAAATATGGGGTAATGATTGAAAAGAGATGGAGAGAAATGATTGAAAATATGGATAATAATTGAGGGAAATAAGAGTAATTTTTTTTTAAATTTGTGTCCCAAGACCCAAACCAAACAAGGCCGTTCAGGTGTGACAAAGGTGTGGAACAACAAGAAGATTGTTTCCAAGAGAGAGGAGGTAGAACAACAGTGCACGGGTTGTTCTGCAAGAGAGAGACAGAGAACAATACGTTGGTTGTTTCGAGAGAGGAGAAGAAATGAAGACGACAACAAGAGGTTGTCAAGTGACGGAGTTGTGAGAACAAGGGGGCGAGTCTTGGAGGCCAAATAACCTTAAGGGGGCTGTTGGAATTATATTGTTGGGCCATTTGTGCTTGGATGGTGAGAGACAAAAGACAACAGAGGAGTTGACGTGAAATGAGGCGGGTCCCAAACCAACTGTATAATCGGTGGAATGATGAGAGCCTGTGAGGTGTTTTGTGGTCAAGAGTGATTTGCTTTGTGTATAAGTACTGGTTTGTGGATGTGGAAGAGAGGGGAGGGGGGAGAGTGTTGTTTATTTCAAATAGAAAGTCTAAGTGCCCAGAAAGGCCGTCCAGAATTTACCCAGAATGTAAAAATCAATGGTGGAAAGTGAATCTGAATCATTGATTTTCAAATTCTGAATAAATTCTGGAGGTATTTTCTAGGTATGTAGTGGTATCGATGTTCAAATGTACTTTCGTGTTGAAAAAATAAATACATAGAGTAGTGAGAGTGTGAAAGTGAATTTACCATCATAGTCACACTCTCGCTATTCCCAACCCAATTAATTTTATAATTCCAACAATACAACCCATACGAATTAGAAAAGTATAAAAATGGTGACAAAAAGTTCAAAAAATTCTCAAGGACTAAAAGAATCTGTAAAAACATCTACTGTACTTCTTCAACATCTCAAATTATATTCTTATGTTCTCTCTTTAGTTTCACCGTTGGGGCTTATAACTACAGGCTTCCAAAAGAAAGAACTCAAGCTCAAGAATTCATAATACTTACAAGGAACACACCTACATGGACAAAATTGAAAGCAGCAGGGAAATCAATCCAATGATCAACAACACCACATCAGAAGCTTGTGATCATCAAGATCACGAATGCTTCGACGACGATTCCATAGACAAACTAGTCGCATCGCTTACCAAAGAGAAGGGATGGTCTACTCCTCATCTCTATCTTTATAATGGCTTTTGGTGCCCCCCGGCACACCTACCAGGAATCATTTCCGCCAACCGACACTTTGTAGCCCACGACACTGATCTAATACTCACCACCCTCCCCAAATCAGGCACCACCTGGTTGAAAGCCTCGGTGTTCGCCATCACCAGCCGCCACCGCTATGAGATTTCTCAACACCCCCTGCTCACTTCCCACCCTCATGACCTCGTACCTTTTCTCCATAAAGTCTCCCTTCTCAATGATGACCTCCCCAACTTCCAACCTCCTCGGCTTTTTCCTACCCATCTCCAGTATCGTTCGCTGCCTGAGTCGATCAAGAGCTCCGGATGTCGCATTGTTCATCTTTGTCGCAACCCACACGACACCTTCATCTCCGGCTGGCATTTCTTCAAAAAGGCCAGGCCCGATGACCTTGGGCCTCTTTCGTTGGAGGAAGCTTTCGACATGTATTGTAGGGGTGCTTACGGATATGGGCCCTTCTGGGACCATGTGCTGGGGTACTGGAAGGAGAGCTTGGAGAGGCCTGACAAGGTGTTGTTTTTGGTGTATGAGGACTTGAATACTGCCATTCATGTGAAGAGGTTGGCGGCATTTATGGGCGTTCCATTCTCTGCTGAAGAGGAGAGGGAAGGTGCTATCGAAGAGATATCGAGGTTGTGTAGCTTTAGCAATCTTAAGGAGTTGGAGGTGAACAAGACTGGAAGATCTGGTCCGTTCGTTGAGAATAGAGCCTTTTTCAGGAGAGGTGAAGTGGGTGATTAGGCCAATCATTTGACACCTGAGATGGCGGAACGCCTAAACGAGGTGATTGAAGAAAAGCTGGGTGGTTCTGGCTTGACATTCAAGACTGGTTTCTGAGAAGGAAACAAAACAAGGGACTTGTGTGGTTTTCCTACTTAGAAACCGTGCATTTCCCTCCATGTTGTTTATGTTCTTATTCCCATGTGTTCTGCTGTTTGTTAAATGCGGTGTGCAGGACTAAGAAGTAAATCGTGTAATATCTTGTGCATTCCTATCGTTGCGGAGCTTGAAAATCAAATGACTTTGCCTTACCTATCAGTAAATAGTGGTGAATATTGATCATAGACCATAGAACTTAGTGCTTCCAACAAAAATGATTAGTATTTACAGATATCCCAAAGGAAAACACAAAGTGACCTGCTTTTTGTAGAAGAAAAAACTTAGCTAGAAATGGACAAAAATAAGAGGTGTATAGAAGAGCAAGAAACAGGGACTAATGTAATGTGTTACTGCAAAATCGAAATGGCTACCATCGAAAAACAAAAGCAGCTGAAGCAGAATTGACAATCCAACATGGTTTATTGACAGTATAAACACAAGACCCGTGAGAGCTTATCCCATGAATCATCTTAATCTCCCAGCAATAAGTCAAGCAGCTACAAGTCTGGCATAGATTAGAGCATTTCTTTTTTGGTTTTTAACTTCATCCTTCTATTTTTACGACGTCAAATTTGGAACAATTGCATTATGCCTGCTCCTTTATGACTTACTTTATATATCTGAACTAATTCTTCTTTTGAAAAAAGCCACTGCATTGCTCACCTGAAATCGCCAGCAGATATTGTTAGTTGTTGGAATCCTTTACTAGAGTATCGAACAAAGCATCTAGTCAACATATCACTTATCAGTAAGCATTACTTACCAGTTACGTATCTTGTTGCAAAGCAGATAAACAGATGGAGTTGAACAAGCTAGTGAATTTTTTTCTTCATATATTCCATGGATCGACCAATGGCTACACCTGTAAAAAGTTACATCAATTCTTACCTCTGAAAAGATTCATCAACTGTATCTTCATATTTCTTAGTGGAACGTGAAAGGAATAGCAAAAGTAGCTTGATATATGGAGAAGTGAATTATTTCCTTTTTGATGTAAAATGCACCAGGGGGGTCGTTAGCTGGTTGGGTCAAAGACGAATCTGTGGTCAATCTTGACTTGAGGAATGTGAGCAATGAGGGGCCAATATTGGCCTTTCCCCTTTTCAGACCTTTGTTTCAGTATCGCACTTCTACAGATATCCAAATGCAGAAGCGAGGGAGGAAGCCTTAATCCTTGCTCCTCAGCAGAAAATGATGCAAGTTTGGTGTGGCCTTGAGTTTCTTGCAATCAACGATACACAATTCACTAAGATTGGTTGCGGTGAACCATCCTTCTGGAAGGGACTCCACATTATCACATTTGGTTATACGCAATTTAAAGAGATTCTGAGACATCCACCATTATCATTTTGCATCACATCCGGCAAGGATTTGAGGCTCTCACAATCCCAGATTACAACAGATTCAAGAGTTGGACAACGGATTTTCATTCCCTCCTCTGCTACAATAGACTCCAAATTTCCACAACTACTAATATGCAGTTCTTTGAGAGTGGCCGGTAGCCCAGTCGCGGAGCAACATAAGTATATGAGCGATGGACACATCGAAACCATCAATTTCTCGAGACTATTCAGCATCATCAAATCAGGTAGGGACCGCAGAGCGCCACAATTGTCAATATCCAGTGTTCTCAGCATAGATGGCAAGCCTGCCTTTGGGAAAGAGATGAGACACGGACAACCGTGGATGATAAGCTCCTGAAGATATTTGATGTTGTGAAGCCCATGAGGCAGCTTCTCCAGCTTTCCACAATCTTCTATTTCCAAATACTCCAGCATCATTAAGTAAGGCAACTCCTCATACTGCTTTTGCTGTTGTAGCGCCTCCTCCTCTTCTTCTGGTTCTTCAAAAAAGGAAATAAGTTGGCTGCAACGTCTAACCAGAAAACGTCGGAAGGCAGGGAGATGACGTTGTCTCACTTCATTCTTCCACAATGATGTGAGTCCTTTACAACCAAAGAGAGAGAGAGTTCTTGGAGTCCCGTCGGCCCTTGTAAAAACCAATTCGGTAGGCATTCAAGACCTTGTATTTTTTCGATTCTCAGGGAAGTCAGCGAGCTTAAATGGCTATAAGTTTCATTTTCTAGCACAACATCATCACCCACTTCTGGATTATGTAAGGAGCTCGGAATCATAACATTTGTGAGCGATAGTGACATGAGTGAATCAAAGTGAAGCGTGTTCCTCACTTCATTCAGCTCTGTAGGGCTTGAAGCCCATGCAACTACCAACAATGGGCACTCATAAATATCCAACTTTCTTAAGCAAGGAAGACTGCTAGGTAATTTCTGCAAAAGCTGGGGACACCTTTTAATGGAGAGCTGGCAAGCAAATGGTTGAGCCCCCTCCTTGACTTCGAAAGGTGACCAATCTTTCCATTCGGGCATGTCCTCAAAGGTTAAAACCTCTAGAGATGGAAAAGGATTTGAGCACTGCAATCCAAAGAACTCAAGTCCAACGTTCTTTACTGCCTTCATCCCTTGAATGTAAAGTTTTGTAAGTGAAGGCAATTGACCCAAAGGTGGCAAGGAAATACATTTTTCACAATTTTGGAACTTCAAGCAGACCATGCTAGAGAACAAAGAATTTCCCACCCATGTTGGAAAAGTTAAACCATGGTAACCACTAATGGTAAGTTCTTTTAACTTCTTGTGAGGTCTTAACATGTCAAGCACTTCCGTTTCAACACTTCCATTGCGAGACTTATCTGAGCTGTTACTCCATTTCATCACCAACGCATCTAAGCCATGTTTATCCTGCAATTTGGCACTCATAGCATCCAGAGCATCCACCACATTCTCCAACCTCGAAGTGTAAAGTGTCCCCCTAAGATGACTCAAGTTTCCCAACTCCTTTATCGTAGACCCATCACCTTGGCTGACTATGAAGTTTGATAATGTTTGGAGACTTGTCAATTTGCCTATTTCTGGTGGCATTTCTTGTAAAGAATGCGCACCAGTAACATCAAGGTGGTGCAAGTAAATATGGTTACTCATATTTGTAGGCAACTTACTGAGATTTTTACAGTCTCTCAAAAGTAGTGTTTGTAGGTTATAAAGAGTCCCTATCGATTCCGGTAATGTGACAATCAATGCACATGAAAGGTCAAGGAACCTCAAATGTTTCAAATCTCCAATCCAACTCGCAATTTCACAAATTCGATATCTTGTCAAACTAAGCACGCGTAAATGTCTAAGACTCGGCAACAAACTGAGGGGAACATTGCTGGTCAAGTAGGATATTGACTGGATGGTACCTCCATCTCTCCATCCAAAAGTAAAAAAGACCGCAGATTTTAGGCTTTCTGGAATGCCTCAAACTTTTGTATTCCATCTCGATAGCTCCGTGTGTAGGATGAATGCCGAGCATTAGTGATGTTTTTATCCCCCTCGTTTTCAAGCTTCTCCTCCATCTGGAAACAAATTCTTCTTGCGACAAACTGAGCCAAATCGTTTATGAGGTCATGCATAACAAATAGAGAGTCTTTGCCCTTGCTTGATGGTTGAAAAAATGACCTCGATAACAATTCACGAAAGTATTCGCATCCAAGATCTTTCATTTGCTTTTGTCCTGCTGGTTTCTGAATTAAGCCTTCTGCCATCCACCAGAAAACTAGTTCCTTCTCCTCAAATTTGTAATCCTTAGGTATAGCAGAGCAATATCCAAAGCACTTCTTCAAATGTGATGGGAGGTGATAGTAGCTTAATCTCAAAGCTGGAAGAATGTCACTTTCCTCGTCCGATAACTCCCACATCTTACTATTCAATACTTCTTCCCATTCATCATCTCTCCATTTACACCGTAGAAGGCCACCAAGTGTCCTTGCAGCCAAAGGCAATCCTCCACATTTTTTCACAATTTTCGACCAAGTGAAACTAAATTTGGGTCGATACTTCTATTCCCACATGCATGTTGTCTGAACACCGACCAACAATCATCCTCTGATAGTTCGTTCAGGGGATGATATTTATCGGTTCCCACCATCATCAATGCAACACCCCTATTACGTGTCATTACTATGACTTTACTTCCTAAGGCTCCATTATTAAAAGGACTCTTTAAACTTGTCCAATCGCCATAGTTTTTGGTCCATATGTCATCTAGAACAATCAAGAACTTCTTCCCAGCCAAAGCCTCTTTCAATTTCTCCTGGACTTGATTCAAGGCTTTAAAATCGCAAGTGCAAGAAGTAATAGACTCGAGAATTGCTCTTGTCACCTCCTTAATCTTGAACACTTCAGAAACACAAACCCACACTTTTATCTCAAAATGTTTCTTCACCATTTCATCATTGTAGACCATCTGAGCCAGGGTGGTCTTACCGACCCCACCCATGCCCACAATTGAAACTACACCAACGTTTCCATTACTCAATTGATCACTTAGGAGCAACTCTATTATCGCTCTTTTATCCCCTTCCCTACCATAAAGACAGGTTTCATGAATCAGAGACGAAGAGTGTGGTCTTTGTGGAGATTTAGTAGACGCCCCCACAACTTTATTTTGCAAGCCAAGCCCCATTCTACGTTCAAGAAGATCTTGCAACCTAATAGTGATCTCATCTATTTGGGACCTCACCCTAAAACCATATGCTAGAGTTCTTGGATTGAAACCTGTACAACAATTTGGTACGAGGGCACGTACCTTGCTGTTGCTAGCTCGAGGCTCTTCCATTACCTTTCGGCGCAAAGCCTCAGTGGCAAACTCGTCCAGTACATCATCAAGATCATATGCCAAGTCTTCGAGATCCTCCAGCCACAATTTGATACCCGTTTGATTCGTCATTTGCTTGTACTCAGCATCTGCAAGCACTGCCTCAATTTGTTCCAACATTTTGTTCCATTTCGAAAGCAGAGTATGAATCCGCTCTCTCCGCCCAAAGTTCCATAGATCACGGGAAGCCAACTTCTCAAACAGCACCTGCATGAAAGTGGTGAGAAAGATTTCCCCAACTACCACCGTTTCCTCTGTGGAAAGGAAGTTGTTTAGCAAAGAGACTGAAACAGAGAAGCCAAACGAGGGGATAAAGTGAGGTCTTTTGACAGCCACCAAAACAAGTTTTGCTAATTCAGAAGTCTAGGCTGAATGTAGTCCCCAAAGGACTACAATTTCTTTGCCCATGTGTATCATTTTCAATGTTGTTGGACACAGCAGTACTTGTCTCGAGTTGTGATAAATAAGTTGCATGCAAATTAAAGTAATTTTTCCTAACTAAATGGACTAAATGGTATTTTTAGTAAAAAAAAAAGTGTTCTTTTGTCATTCCGGTGAAGACAAAAAAATTAGTGGAAACCCAGCCTAATTTTCACGAAAATACTTCGAAACTCATATACCTATTCAAAATCCAAGCACACAACCAACTGAAGCCATCCAAACTATCAAAGTGTGAACTAGCACTTTTAAACAGATTCAAAATTAACCAAACAAAGGGGATACACTTAATTTTGTTTTCTTTTTCTTTTTTTCCGTTTTCAATTAAAATCCAATACAATTAGAGAAATCCAATGAGAAATAAAAGCAGAATAGAGCAATGCATCAAATGTTGGTGGTGGGATCTCACATGGCAAGAAAGACCAGCTTTGGAAAAGGATAGATAGCTATATGATTAAGGGAGAGGAGAAGTGAATAATGGCATCTCTAAAATGGGCCGAATGTGACCCCAAATGCAGCCTGTCAAAAAGAATAGGATTGGGGGTATGCATGTGAGTCACCCTAGTCCCTTTGATTTGATTGGATCCGTTTGTCCTCTTGGACTCACCAAGTAGAAGGCCTATGTAAAAAAATCAACTTGATCGGAGGATAACAAACTGAGTTGAGCAGATAACGAATAACGAGTTGAGCATACTGACTTTTTTATTTTTTGATGACGAAGGAACTATTCCACTGAGTTGGACCCCAGGTAGAGCACAAACCTTCAGGTGACCGAACAGCCACCACGGCTTGACCTCCAGGTTCCACCCCTGGAAAGACTCAAAACCTGCCCACATTGGGGCAAAGCCAACTGCTTTCCCCTTCGGCAAGAATTGAGCAGACTTATCTTTGTTTAATCTGAAAAATTAGACTTACCATTAAACTTTTAACACAAATATGATGTAGCTACTGATCGGTACAATCAAGTTCAACAAAATATACTGTTCTGATGAGATCATCTACAGCAGTAACTTAAGCCAGTCAACTTACTAGTCCTGATGTTCTTACTTTAGATATGCATTTGGACCAAAAAAAATTTCAGAAAAGACAACAAAATGAGTAATTCATAGTGGATCACTAGCTATAAGACCCACAACATTACAGGTTTTCCCTCAGTAAGAGTCTCGGTCACGAGTACAAGTAGTTCTGTCAATGGACCTGATTGAATCCGAATACGAAGTAGGTCAAATCCAATCCGAATCCAAAAAGCGGAAATCCGATCTTGATCCATTTTTTTACAGCATGTTAGCAAAAAAAAAACCCGGAACAAAAACTATTTTGTTTTAATGCTGATGCCATAGTTTTGAACTAAAAAGAAACTGATTACAAGATCTAAATTGACAAAGGCCCATAAAACAAGTCATTATTTTCCATTCCTTTTGATCAATAAACAAAACCGTACGTATCCCCCTGGCATGCTACCGAATACTGATACCATACTCCAGAAAACGTTGATACCATATATTTGAACTAAAAAGAAGCTGATTACAAGAAAATCACTATTCTCCTGATTACAAGCAAATCACTAGTTTCCTGATTTTCAGCCTTGATGTTCACCCTGGGAATGAGCGTAAGGGCAGCTCAATATTGTGTTTTTCACCATTTGATGCCACCAAAAGCAAATCACTTGTCTCCTGATTATGTCACGGAACAAACACAAAGCTAACAAAAAAGATTCATCGTAAAAGGATACGAAATATCTGTGTCTTGTTGTAAGAGAACAGAACAAAGCTAAAAAAAAGAGATTAGCTGTTCTTGCATATGTAGAGAGTAGCATCTAGGCCTATGTTTAAAACAACGCACAATTAAGAGTAGCAATCGAGGAACACACAGGTTTCATCGCCCAACTTCCATTCTTTACCCATCTTCTAGGCCTATTTTTGTAAAGGGAATGGAATATACATGGATTATGGAAAGCACAACAGGAGGTCATAACCTTGGCCACTGCTAGACAGACTCCATTTCTGGTCAACTAATCAATTAAGTTAGACCTCTATCTCCTCTAACACTGGCTGTGAAAGATACTCTTGTTGCTAAAAAAAATAAGCTCCTCAAATTGCAATTTCTAGGGAACTAGAAACAAGCTGCCAATAAACAAAGGTGCATCATACAACCAACTTGATATCTGTCTCACTATTGACTTCAATGAAGAATAAAACATGAGAAATGTTAACTTTCAGCAGAATCATGGCACAAAATGGAAACCCTATTCCCGCAAAAACAAAAAAAAAACCCAAATAACAATCACATAAATGCCACTCTTTTACAAGATTGCTCACCATGGTCCGAGTCCGCAATACCACTCCTCTCCCTTTGCTAAGATGATGCAAGCAGTTAATCACCATTGGAGAACCCTGCTATAGCTATGGACGGCGATGATCAACCATGAAGCATAATGGGAAAAGAAAGATTGACGATTGGAAATGGTGGTGAATCAAAGATCAACAACAAGGTAGAGGGTTGAGGTCTAACTGAGAGTAGGGAGGTAGAGGGGTGAGGAAGGAAGAGAGTTTTGACACAACTAATGAAGTTCTGTAAGAGAAAATAAATGATGAGAGAGGAGGAGATGTAAAGGGAAGAGGCATGCTAAAATGAAGTTTTGTTGGAGCCTTTAATAGAAGTGTAACTGAGAATCTACAAAATTACCATAAAAAATAGGCGGCCTTAATTAACTGAGAGTTTAAGAGAACGGCCATTACAGTCTTCCCGTGGAAATTGTGCTATCCAAATATCAAAGCTTTTATTGAAGGACAAAATGGCACGCTAGCCTTGAGTATGCGAACCGCAAAGCTAGCAAATTTAGGTTCATATTATCTGGACAAAAAATCCACAAGAAATAAAGAAGCCAACCAAAGAACACCCGGAAAAACAAAACATAAGGCCAAAATATTCAATAACACGTCGAAAGAGGTAAAACACCTGATGCTGTAGGGGATTGAGGGCTGCTTCTTATGGATACCTCATATGGATTAATGCTCCTTCCTTGCTTTCTAGAACAATTAAGAAGTTTCTCATATAATCCTCGACAATGTCCCCTCAATAGAAAATATGCCCTTCAAAGAAACATACGAGCATCTGTTGCATCCATGGCTTCATCAATCGAATCATAGAATCAGCAATGAGCAAGTTCCATATGAAATAACTAGTGGAGCAAAAGGCGGTGTGCAATAGCTTTGACTATCTTAGAAACAACTTGAAAGTTTGAAACAACCGGCCACCCACCCTAGCTGAGCTGTGCTCCATGCAAGGGACAACACTCCAGCCTCTATCACTCCAGTTATTATATGAGCCATTGCTCCATATTGTCCCTACACATACATTGATCCATAAACGGACCATGAACAAACCCAATCTCAAGAACTAATCATTTCACAAAAGATTAACTAACATATCAGTGCCTATCCCATAACTTGACATGATCCATATTGTCCCTACACATACATTGATCCAGCACTGCTACATACACAGAAAATTTACCCAGAATTTGAAAATCAATGGCCCAGATTCACTTGGAGTAAATCTGGGCCATTGATTTACACATTTCGGGTAAATTCTGGGTACCCTTTCTGCCTTTCTGGGTACCTAGACTTTTGTATGAAATCATACTATTACTGTAAGCTTAAGTGCTGAATCCCTTAATTTAGTTGGTAATCTGTACAGAGACTATGGGTTTAAGAGGTGAAATGATGAAATTACGTGGACGACTTTTATGTGTAATGCTAGAAAATAGAACTAGATTTTAAGCTAGCTCGGAATATGGACAAGCTCCTGAAACCTGAATTATAAGTTGTTGAAGTTAAAAATAATTTGGTGGGATTCTACTGAATTGGGGTTTTATGGTTGGGTATCAATGAACAATGTCGGAAATGGGAGTTGAAAATTCCATAGTAGCATTTGTGGGGATAGAGGGTTGAATTAGATGCAACTACAAGATGAATGCTAATAATTATGGTCGTTGGACACTGCTTTGAGCACTATATTTTATTATTCAACATCTGCATGTGACAATGCGGTATTTTGTGTAGGTTCAAACACAAAGAAACATATTGAGACTCAGTGCGTACTCTCGAGGTTAGCTACTTTGATTGAGTTTGGATTGAGGTCAGTATACCATCGCGTTCATCACCAGTGTCCTACCACAAGAACAATGTTGGTATGTCGTGCAACATTTGCGTTAGAAAGACCTATCAACAAGTGGGGACAATATTCACTTGCGGGAGTTGTGATCGGCAGAACCTTGGTAAAATAAAGATCTGTATTAATACGTCTTTCATATACCCCATATCACAACTCACGTCAATATCTATTGGTGTTGTGTGCGAGTTGAGGTGGGTGATACTACAAGTCATATGCCAGCACACTATACGGAAGTCATGCTGCAAATGACATACCTCCATTAAAAAGAGTAGTAGATGTTCTCAAAATCTGATAAGTTATTGGTCTTCTTCCAATCTGTTCATTTGCTCCTTCACTATAGAAACAACTTAAACTACTAGAGAAATGGTCAGCTAACTGGACCTGAATTCATCTTCAACGTGAAAGTGACACAGCTGAGGAACACCCTTCGACTAAACATCATGATGTTGACGTAGTGCAGGTTCTTGGTGTTGTAAAACGCACGCTATGAACGCGATAAAGTAATGAGAAAACAAACCAAATCAACAAGCAATCACACGACACAGAGATTTACGTGGTTCCCCCAAGATTGAGGTACGTCCACGGGCGAGGAGA
>JAXBDA010003719.1:0-32941 GCA_036023075.1 Gaultheria prostrata | reverse complement strand
CGACTTAGGGAAGAGTACCACGGGCTGCCAACACCTGGTGACTCTAAGTTCGATATTGGATCCAATCTTGAGATTATTATTTGTTGGCCATGGTACTATTTGGTTGTGGTTCCCCATTGTTATTGGACGTCATCTTGTGATCACCATTAAGATGTATTATTGTTTTATGGTACATCGTGTATGCCAAATTATGTTTACACGGTACTCTATTTTTATGTCTGTTTCAGAACTTTATTTAATATGCATGCTTTGCCATTCACTGAGCTTGTCAGTTGACGGTTTATTCCAACATCATTTTCAGGAAAGTCGAGTCAATAGATGAGGACTCTGGCGGCGTCTTTGGGAGTTATTGTGTCGACCTCCATAGGATGTTGCATATATTCTAGTTTTATAATTTTATTTATCGCTTCCGCAGTTTGTTAAAGATTTTTAATAGAAATCGAAACTCCTTTTTCTATTGGTGATATATTCTAATCATTTTGGTTTATGGGATGGTTGTGCCCCATGGTTATGATTTGGGATCTATTTGGCCTTGGTTTGGATTGATAACAAATAAAAAAAAATGGATATTTAACGTCCAATGGCTTTATTATATTTTAGGATGCGTGTTTCACGGGTTGAAGCCTCGTGGTTCACGGGTTGAAGCCTCGTGGTTCACGGCCGGTCATTTCCCTATTTGGGATGTGACAGTTCAGGCCCTGGATCATTTATTACTCGGGGTACCCCAATGGCACCACCATCTCTCAAATAATTTGAAACGATCAAAGGGTTTTCCCCATCTCCCAAACATTGGAACTTAATGAAATTAGGAATAATATTCCTCCTCTCATCAACCTAGAGGAAGAGGACCATTGCAATTGGACACTTACTACTTGTGGGAAATTCACTATTTTCTCGTTGTGGGGCCCCTTAACAGTCCATTATGCTAGAGTATACCTTGGAACAAACCCAACTATGATGCCGTCACTAATCATGTAACGCCCCAAATTTTCATAAACATAAATAATACATAATCCGCATGGAGGTCAACACCTTCCACGGTCAAGGTCAAGTTACAAGTTCAAAGTTAGCGAAAGTCAATGTTTAAGGTGCCCGAATCAATTACATAACCAAATAGTCTTCACGAGTTTCTAGTCAAAATACATGTATTACAAGTTAAACGTTCATCTTTTCAAAAATAATACTAGTCCAAGATGATCATGTAACTCGTCCAATTAGCTTTCAAAAGAGTGAAGTCATGCATGCACATCCACATGCCAAGTCATGTTCCGCCTTGTTGAGTACCTTAAAATTATAAGGGTGAGCTCACTAGCCCAATAGGAAAACATCTATCAATTCTAAATGGAAATGAGATATTCATGACGTGCAACAAGAGTGAAATCATCTCATGAGACCAATGAAATCATAGGAAAAGAGCTAGGATGGTCACAAGGTCCGGAAAATACTAGTATTGATCAACCACCTCCCCGTCGTATCCAACATGTGTCAACGTAACTCTCGTGTCATTCAGGCCAGGTCACCAATCACTTGTTTCATTTATTATAATCCGGGCATATCCTTTCGGACCCCGTGCCATTCGGACATACCCTTTTCGGGCTCCGTGCCAACCGGGCATACCCTTTTTGGGTCCCGTGCCATCCGGACATACCTTTTCAGGCTCCGTACCAACCGGGCATACCCTTTTGGGCCTCGTGCTGTTTATTTAACTCGTCAATCTCATTTCATGTTCCTTCAAATCGTTTAAATGTCCATGCATTGCCTCAACTCAATTCTACGCTCAAAAACCCTAATTCGATCGGTTATCGCCAAATAGTGTCATTAGGTGTCAAACATAAAACACAAACCCCGACGGAACTTAAGGTATCATCAAATACTCCAAATTATACTCATGACACGTATCTCACGATGTTTCGGGTCAAATAGAATGGTTATAGTCCGTACGTTGCACAAAACGGGTCAAAAGGGGTCAAAGGAGCAAAACTGCACGAAGGGGGGTTGGGATCAATCCAAAATTAAGTTTGGATCGATCCAAAGTCATTCCGGGCAGTTTTGATGGGTTTGAGTAGTCCAAGTATTTCAGTCATAACTTTTCACACCGAACTCCGTTTTGGACGTATTATATATCAAAACGTAGGTAATTTGAAGAGCTACAACATTGTAGTTTTACACTTTTCCAAATTTTGCATTGACATTACCCGAAAAATATGAATAGTAACCTGTTCAGCAGATTTTCACCCAAAGGTGAGGGATTTCAACCCAACTCAAATCAACAAACAAATTAACTAGGGATTCACTACAAGGAAAGCTTGTAACAAGGATGTATCACATTAAAATGACTAACTTTGCCATCACAAAGGGATAAAACAAGGACAAAGGGGATTTGATCAAGAACAAGGCATATATACATACAAACATCATATTTACGTGAAGAATTGAAGGAGGTTCCCCTACCTCTTGGGATTTTGACTAGAAATCACTTCAAATGGTGAAACCCTAGCTTAAGCTCAAAACTCCAAGCAAAAACCTTCAAACACCGGGGTGAAATAAATACACCAACGCGTAGAGCACATGATTATGAGAAGCTTTTGTGAAGGAGTTAATGTTGGAAGTGAGTTTTTAGCTTGGGTTGGTGAGGAGAGTGGAGGAAGAAGTTATGGAGGAAAGAGGAGGGGGAGGGGGCCGGCCAATAATGGGGAGGGTGGTCTCCCTCTCTCTCTTCCTATACACCACACAACACACACATCACTTTAAAAAAATTACACCTCAAGTCCAAATGTGACTTGTGTAAACCAAATACACCCCAACCAACATATATCTCATCAACACTCAAGCACTTAGTCAATATTATCATTTCATTCAATTCCTCACATTAACCCATTTTTATTTACGAAAAATAAATATGAATTTCCGGGTCTTCACAAATCACTAACCAACCGATGTAATTTTGCATCTATAAACTTTTTGGCGATCTCTACATATGGAAAACGCCATCACGACCATACAAATACAAAACCAAGAGTTTTAGAGAGAGAGAGTGTGTGTGAGAAGAGCTTCTGGGAGAAGCTTCTCCCCGAGATGTCTAGATCCGGCGGCCATCCCACTCCCCCTCCCCCACCATCCTCTTCCACCTCCTCTCCTCCTCTTCTCTATTTTACTGTACCACCGTGGTTTGTGGTGACTCCCCGTGGGTTTCGAGCTCCTCTCCTCTACCTATGAGCGGCCGAAAACCGATTTTTGGGCAAGGGGGGAACCAGATCTGGGTTTCTAGATCCAGACTCCTGACAACGGCAGCGGCGTAGTGTCAACTCCGGCAATTTGCTCCGGCGTTTCTTATTTCCTGTTCTTTTTTGTATTTTTTGCTATTTTCTTTGTAGTTTTTTTTTTTTGATAGTTTTGTATTTTTGTCCTTGATAGGTTGTATTAGGGTTTGATTTGTTGGATTAATGGAATTCTTTCTTCTGGCCAAAAAAAAATACAAAACCAATAATGTACATGAATTGCAAAACACCAACCCCAAAACCTACCAACCTTCATACCACACATTTGGTTGACAGCTCGAACATTATGTAACAACCCGGATTTTCGGAGGATTTATTTATTTATTTATTTATTTATTTATTTAATTCAATTGATTGTAATAACCCAAATTTTCGTAAATGAAAATTCGAATTATAATTTTCTCAGAAAATTATTTAATTGTCAATTGATTTATTTAAATTAATATATATACGTTTGCGTGATTACGTACACATGCAAAGGGCGATACGGTAATTTAGCTTGCTTGAAACCCTAACCCTACGCTTATGTCACTCCGCCTGTGTCACCTCCGCTTACATCATCACCTAGCCCTATCGAGAATTAAATGCCTAAGGTACACCCTTAAAAACCTAGATTTTGTGTAAGTTGTATATATGTGAGATATATATATATATATATATATCTAGAGAGAGAGAGAGAGGAGGGGGGGGGAGGTCAATTGGACAATTTCTAATTTTCCATTTAAGACATAACTCCCATTTTTGGTATACTTCCATTATTAGTAGTGTTTCTACTGGGGAGACACAATCTATCCACTGACGTGCCTAAGATTTCCTAGCTATTAGCTTCCTACCAATTATCAGTATAATTTGTTTCGGAAAATTATGTAGTCGCGTATAACTGCACTGCGAAACGTGTCCAGGTGCATCCCCCCTTGCATTATTGATGACGTGCCTATTAATAGCATGACGCGCCTATTTAGTAGCATGATGTACCTATCTCCAAACTAGTAGCCTTATAGATATGGTAGCCTTATAGCCTTTATTGCTTTGCAATACAATTTACACCGGTAAAGTAGTTAGTCACGTAGAAACTACACTGTAAGATTACGTAGTCAATTAATTCCTCATGCATTATTGGCATAGCCATGTGACTAACCCTATCTCCAAACTAGTAGCCTTTATAGCCTCGCAGTGTAAATTAGTCCGGAAACTAACCAATCGCGTAGAGATTACACCGTAAAACCCTGTAGTCACCCTTGCATTATTGGACTAGCCATTAATGACCTATAAGGGAATATATTCCCTCATTAATGTCGCGTCATAGATAGCATAGCCTTTATAGCCTTCGTGATAAATGCAGTACAATTTTGTACCGGAAACTAGCTACTTGCGTGCATTCTGCACTGCGAAAGTCCGTAGTCTAGATATTTTCTCTTGCATTAGCGTATATTCTACACTGCGAAAGTGACTAGTCTTATTTCTCCTTGCATTATTGTACTTTAACCTATTAGCCTATTAGCACTATTAGCCTAAAACCTATAGATCTTTGTCTCCCAAAATCCCACAAAATCTAGATTTTATTCCTCCCATTTAATGCAGGAAATTTCATAGCACATGGGAGGAAATTTCTTCCTTGAGAGGGGGGCCGGCCATACATGGGAGGAGAGAGCTCACTCCTTTGCCCATAAATAGAGAGCAATTCCTTCATTGTTTCTCACACCTTCACTCCTCTCAATCTTGTAGTTCATGTAGTAGAAATTCTAGTAGTTTTGGTAGGAAAAGCTTCAAAGTTCTTCAAGTTCTTGAGTTGTTCTTGAGAAACTCAAGAAACTCATCCAAAACCCATCCAAAGCCGCCACCCTCCACCACCAAAAACCACCCTTCGATCTTAGTGAGTTAGTTCCGGCATACCCTCCGGCATTTCAAGAAAGTTTACTTTCTTTTCGACGCCGTTACTCCGCCCGTCCACCGTTAGCTTTGTCTTCTTCCGTTTGAAACCGGAATACGGTAATAATCTTTATCTAAGTTTCTACTAGTTATTTTAGCGCAACTTTAATTTTTAGTAATGTTATAATGCCCGGTTTAAAAATAAAAGTTAGTAGTTTTTACGCTTTCTAAAAAGAAATAGTTGTGATTCTTAAAAATACTTTTTCGAACTTACGCAGTGTTATAATGCCCGAATGGAAAATGATATTTCTAATTTACGCAGTTATAATGTCCGATTGATTTTTGAAAAAATACGCGAACGGTAGCATTTTTTGAAAGACGAAATTATCGACAAATGAGAATTTTCTAAAAAAGACTCCGTGGAATATTTTTGGGAAATGAGGAAAATGTTTTCTGACTGACTTGAGACTGTGGAATGACCCAAGGCTAACACCCTTGAAAGTCTGTCTAGAATGAGGATGGGTGATATTAACTGGATACTTTGACCCCCTCTGCCTGGGACTTTCCTGGTTATTCTATTTTTTAGAGAGAGTCGCTAAAAGAGAAATGATATTTTAAGAGACATTTTACGAGAAAATATTGAATTACGGAGAAACACGTTTTACAAGGAAACGTTGATTTTTTAAACAAGATTTACGAGAAAGTTGTATTTTTACGAAAAGAGATTTTGAGACACAGGACACGATACGAGATTTACCCAACACGAATATCGAGATGAATAGTTGACACGAGAAACGAGATGAGAATGAAAATGAGATGAGAATGAAAATGGAGAATTTGAAAACGGTACTGTCATGTAGCACCGCCCTTCACGTTGTTGAGGTTCCGTGATGTGGTTAAGGCTAAGGAATACGGTAGTGCCGCTATAGTATCGTCTTTCATGCTGTTGAGGTTCCGTGATGTGGTTAGGGCCAAGTGCGTACAACAACATAGTGGATAAGGCTTTGTATTATGCTGTTGAGGTTCCATGGTACAAGGTGACTGGGTTGTATCATGATGATGAGGTTCCATGATACGATACGGTTGAAACTATGTTTGTGTGAGACGCGGGGTGGATGGACTTTGTACCATGTTGTTGAGGTTCCGTGATACAAGGCAGCCTGAACCTCAGTGAGATGATTATGATGATTGAAATGATGAAATTTGAAGAAGAATGCTTATGATAAAAAAATAAGAAATGTTACGAGACACATGATTACCACCACATTACTCTGATTGACACTGACACAAGTATATTTACACTAAACATGTCGTATTTACTCATGAAAACTGCTTTCTATTAAACTCTTGTTATTATTTTCATGCCATCATATATTGTTCTAGAATTGCTAGTTGGGATTTGGGTAAAGTTATTGCTGGGCGTTTTCGCTCACGGTGTTGCACTTGTGTAACCCTGGCATAATACCACGATGTTGCTCTGCGACTCTGACGTATTATGCCAGACTATAGAGATGAACAGGATGAGTACTACAGCTTGGGAGATATGGAGTTGGACAGGACACTGCCATGGCTGACGGCCGTGCAATGGAGTAGAGAAACCCTAGTTGACCCTGTTTTAAATAAATGTAATGGCAGGGAGAATTATGTAATTTTGTTATGGAATACTGTTGTAAAACTTATTTATTATTTCTATAATAAATATAACGTTCCCAAAAATCAGGGGCGTTACACATTATCCTACTCCCCCCGTTCCACTAGGTGAATTCTTGGGATTTTCACAGTTTATAAGATAGTTCATTCTCCTTATATACATCAACTAAAAATGCCCACATAATTTATAATTAAAAATAACCGAAAGGCCTAGCTTAGAAAAACCGGACAGGGGAGGTGCTACGCAGCCCCGTGTTGTGCAGCCAATTCCGACGCCGCGCCGGCATTGTTCCAACGATCGGAGACGTCCACCGTGTAGAGCTCGTCAAATACTACATGTGTACCAAAAATCAAGTCGATTAGATATCATTAGAGCATCCCCAACAATAATTCCTCAAAAAAGTTCGTGAACAGTGCACATATCTATTATAGGTTGATATTTTTTTCTATCAACACTCCAACAACACTCTCTATTTTATCTACTCACATATTATAATACATTTTTTTATTCTCTCTCTCCACCTTTTTCTTTGTTTTTTTCTTCATAAAGAGAGAGGAGAGAGGAGAGAGGGAGGGAAAGAAACAATAAAAAAATGCAAAGGGGAGTGTACAGTTCCTCCATAAAAGGGAACTGATTTGGTCAGCCACTGTGCTTTGCCGTAATTTATTAACCCATATATGGAGGCTGTTGTACCCCATTTTGAGAGTGAGACTGCGTAAAATAGAGAGAATAGGGGATTTATTCACTCTGTTGGACTTGCCCTTAAATGCCTCATCGGAATACACACATGTTGGAAAAAATGGGAACACATAAAACTTAAAACATTGGATGAAAACCATTTTACCCATTTCTTTTCAAGTTATTTATGCGCCGATGAGGCACTTACCGATATCCGATTGAGTTGATTTTTGGTACACATGTAGTACTTGACGAGCCCTACATGGTGGACGTCTCCGATCGTTAGAACAATGCCGACGCGGCGCCGAAATTAGCTGCGCAGCACCTTCCCCTGTTCCTAGAGAAACGGGCCTACTCTGTCTCCAATTTTTCCCTACTAATTTGTAGCAAAAAAAAATTCACAATACGAATTTTTCAATTCTGAATGAATTTGGTTTTTGACTTCATTTTATAGGTACTATCAATATATTTTCATTGGTACCAAATTACTAAAAATTGGCTCAAGAATTTAAAAGATGCGCACATTGTAGATAAACGCATAGCACAAATCACATTTGAAGAATGTTCTTCATTTTTAAGTGGTTCTCCTTGTAAAAATGGTTCTTTATTTTGAAAGAGTGAAATGAGCATTGTTGGATAACATTAAAGAACGGCTCTAATGTTTTTCACCCCAAAAATAAAAGCGAGCAAAATGACCCACTAGCTTAAACTTGACGAGGAACAACGAAACCTAGCAAGATTCTACCAACTTGATTCCATAGAAAAACCCAGACAAGAATCTCAGCCATGCTTAACAGAATCTGAGTCATGCTAAAATCCATCAGAACAAAGGGGGTAAAAAAACTCATCTACAAACTAAACCAGAGACTAAACACGGCAATCTGGCAACAAAGAGGGAAAAAGAAGCTAGCAACCACATCCAAATGTTTCTGCAATCACATTCTCAGGAGGATGTTAACACCAGTCTCGATGGTAAAAAAAATAGAACCAGATTTCTAGAATTCACATTCTCACGAGGACGTTCCCAAATATTTTTTTTTGTTAGCCACGGGAATAAACCAAAGGCAAGGGAGTAGACCATTGGAAGATATGTGATTACATGATTTCCAAATCTTTCCCGAAGTAAATTCCCCTCAAGGAACATTTTTGGTGTATCTAGTGAATTAAGCAGAGAACTAGTATAATATTTTGATATATGCCTGCATCATGAGGTCCTGGAGTTCAACCCATATCCAAGTTGTTCTAAATGTTTGCACTCATAATCTGAGTGACCAATCAACAAGACCCGTTGGAGAAGCCTTTTAACGAATCTCAACTACCAAATTGGCATTACACCAAGGACTGGTAACAAGATAAGAGTACTGGATAACCAGAACCTAATTTTAACCGACGAAGTGACAATAGAGAGAGGCAAAATGAAAATGGCTCCCTCTTGAGTAAGCAATTCGGTCTAGTTGTGGTACTCCAAAGAGTAATACAATTAACTCTCAACTATAATTTCTGCATGGCGTCATAAACGCAAACATTCAATCAGTTGCAATTTTACATAAAAATGCCACATGAAGGCGCATAATTACAAAAGCTACAACAGATAAATTACCTATAAAAGTGCCGCAACTGACTAAAATTAGTCCTTGTTACGAGAAGAGCGATCCTTCTTTTGGCCACCGAGAATACGCGAAATCTGTAGACCTCTGCTGAACGCTTGGTTGAACAACATACGAGTCTGAAATTCCGAAACAAAAGGAAACCAGGCAAGAAATGCAACAGGGGTGAAAAGAAGCAATCCCATCACGATTTCATAGCCGCGAGCGAGTGTACGAATTGATGCCCAGAACCCAAAACGTTGCACAAGAAGAGGCTTGCAAGCTTGAGCAATCTGGAAGAAGGGAAAATAGAACAGAAGTTGAGCATATACACAAGAAGCAACCGTTCCCACATGTCCAAACATCTAATTGTCCCATATAACCAAACAAATCTACGGAAGTATACTTTCAGTATTTTTGACGGGCAAGTTCTAGTACAGATATCTCTCGTAAAAAGTCTGGAGATTCCTTACGGATTGAACCGAGACCAGTATAATGTATCTATAGAACAAACAATAATATTCAAAACTACTTGTATAATTCTAGTCTAGCAAATTATAATGAGACCATCTATAAACAATAATATTCAAAACTACTTGTATAATTCTAGTCTAGCAAATTATAATGAGACCATCTATTGACACATTGAGACCACCTATATTGACTTGTATGATTATAAACTATGGAAATCTCACCAATACCAATAACAGATAATGAGAACAAGGAATGTTAGCGCCAACATATCTAGACTCATCCTCAAAAGTTTGAGAGGAAAAAGAGATAATGAGGGTCAACAACATGCTCCGAATAAGAATAGATATTGCAATCAAAAAAATTTGCCTAGGAATCCAGTTTTTTCGAACTTAACACTCAAAGAAGTCATATTACAGCTTTTCCGCAAAAAAAATAATTAATTAATTAATTAATAATAATAATAATAATAATAATACTCCTAATTTGAAAGCAAAAGTGATTTCAATTTCGTCGAATGTAATAATTGTAATACCCCAGGTTTGGGGGTAGATGGTGTTTATTCCCACATTGGTTGTTTACATGAGTGATCTTGGGTTTATAACAAACCATGTAAGAGACTACTAGTACCTTGAGCTTAAGCATTTTGGGCCATATGGTGTGGCTAGTGGATCAAATCAGGGTACCGGGTCAGTGGTCTACATGGGGCGTTACAATAATTGCTATGTTCGCATGAAATGTATCGTCCAACAAACCACGAATAGTGTTCATCAAAGATTCTATCTAAACCTTCATTAGATTCGTATTGTTTTTAGCATGAAGAGGGATCGAATCGCGAATCTAATTGTGCAATTCTGACAAATATGCTTATTAGTGACAAGACAGATCACAATATTAACTTTCTAAGTTGAGATTGCACCACTTAGTATCTTTTCCTGGCACTCGCAAAACAATGTGAAAGTTAGAACCCGGAGCATTTGATTCTAGTCATTTCCAAAGTGTAAAAACAACACCAAAATAATTGCACAAGACAGACCCAGAAATTTTACTAACCAAAAGTAAACCCCAGCCAGTTGGCATGAAAGCAAGAATGCACACTACGATATCCTGTATTGTCATGTGGGGAAGCGCTATCAGAGTAACAAGAATGGAGACAAACGTCACGAAGATCAATCCCTTGATTAGCCGGAACATGAGCTGAAAATTTGCACTGAACTTCCGCCGTCCCACAGAAACAGTCTGACAGAAAAGGGGGAAAGTAAAATATTATCTAAACAAATCCAGGATGACATTAAAATGCATAAGGATCCTATTAAGAATAGCAATGCTCCATTCTCCAATCAGAGTTGCTTCATCCACTTTTGGAGCCGACGGCAATAAAATTTTGTTCTCAACACTACACCCAAGTTATTTGCCAGCAAGTCATATATGCCATTAAAATAACACATCCCATAGCGAAGCGAATTGTAAGTTCAAAAGACAACAGTGAAGAAAACCCATGAACAAAAACAACTATGCGGTCTCTTTGGAGTGTGAAGAAAAATTAAACACATCTTATTACTAGCAAAAGGATTTGCAGTAACATCCATTCCTACTCTTTCAATCCAGCTGGCCGGGAATGAACGCAATTCATTACAAAAAGCCCCACATTACCTCCTTTGTTTCAAGGTGTTCTTATGGCATCTCCAACTCGTAGTCAATATTTTAATTTCTCCAAAACTTGGAGGAAAAACTAACTCCAACCCGTTCTACATTTTCTCCTCTGTTTGGGAGGATGACTTCAAACAAATAAAGGGTGTGGAAAAGTTATAGAGGATATACTCCACTTTACTATTCACCTTTTCCGAATTGCATTTTATCCATCAACTGAGTATGTGCACATTTATTTTTAAAAAAGTTGAAACAAGACCAACATCGAATATTTTTAATAGAAATTCAAAAAAGAATAGTTTCAATTTTGGAGGAAAGTGGTGGTGGTTTTAGGTTTGGAATTAGTTTTTTGAAAAATAAAGGTAGAAATAGAGTATCAAGTTGGAGTTGGAATTAGTTTTTTGAAAAATAAAGGTAGAAATAGAGTATCAAGTTGGAGTTGGCTTGAATAGGAGAATTCTCCAAAACCCTTTTCTGATAAATAAAGTCTTTTTGAAACTCTCAAATGGAAACATTAGAGATGGCTCTTATGCACTAGAAATAAATAATCAGACACAAAAACCAGAAAATTTAACATATCCTTATTCCACCTCGCAATCACTCCCCAGCAAAATAAGTAGGAAACAAAAAATAAATAAAAAAAATTGCTAATGATACCTTCAACCAAATCAACCCCCAAATAAGGTAAAATCCCTCCACGAAGAAACTAATGTTTTAAGTTATGCTTTCTCAAAAACATTCATAACAGAAGCGTAAGCAAATTGCCTCTCACCTTCATCACAAACAATATGAGAAAGATAACCAGCCATGATATGCCATATACCTGAGAACAGCAGAAAAAAATATAAACCATGGTATCCAATGTTCCTACTTTGAAGTAGCACAAATGCATCAGAAACCTGCAGTGATTTACATACCAGGAAACTTTTGGTATGCTTTGTAATGGTCAAGTGATAAACAAGCCCATACTGATAGATAAAAAATCGTAAAGCTAACAGTATCTCGGCAGCAATACCACGCTTTCCAGAATGACGAAGATGTTCCTGTTCTTGCTCCCACCAAGATTCCCAACTTTTTTCTGGGGGTACACCAATACCACCTCGGTTGTTTATCCACTTATTCCAATCAGTCCAATCATCAATAATCTTTTGCCACTCAAAACCTGAAGGATTGAAGAGGAAGGGAGCAAAAAGCCAGGTGCCCACCATGAACCACATTGATATTGTGATCAGAACATAAGCAACTGAACCTCTGTAGGATACACCAAAAATTTGGTAGACAATTAGCAGAATCATTAGCTCAAGTCCCTTGACAAAGTGGCTACGGGAGTAGAGGCGATAGTTCTCGGCAAACTTGGCATGAAACACCACAAACCCACGACCAGTAGGCCTGTATTTTGCACCTCCATGGAGTAAAGTCCTTCCGTAATAGTGGGTCTTCGTTCCTAGAGAAAACGTGAAAAACACAGGAGCCAGTTGTAGCTGCATAAGTATGAACTCACTTAGTGCAGTTCGGAAACCCCTTTCCAAGCCAATCTCCATCACCATAGGCAAGGCCATTAAAAATCCAATTTGCACAAATGATTGGGAAGCAAGAGCCACTTGGAGAGGCTTATTGTCTCGAATTCCAGGTTGTTTGCTCAACCCCTCCTCAAGTCCACTTAGAACCAGATAAAGGCGGCCGTAAAGGAATACATATACAGTAAGAACAGTAATCTGCCAGAAGAAATGCAAAGAAGCTCAGAAAACCAAGCCAAAAAACAGAGAAAATCATACCTGTGAATCAAATATTGTGTAATAGCAACATACCAAGGTACTGAAGTAGGAACCAACTGTGGTAAAATAACATGACAACATTCGGAAAAAGTCAAAACGGTGTCCAAGTCTGTATATATCCCGACTCAACGTCTGCTCTCCATTGCCATTAGCAATTTTTGCCTCAAATTGAGAAATCTGGTTAAGGCCCACATCTCTTCCTTTCCCCACTTGTATGTATTCATGATGAGTAACATTGCCCTCACGGAGTGTAGAATTGAAGCCTGCAGTCATGGTGCAATCATAAGAGCAACCATTAACCCCTCCCAATCCCGGCCCAAAAAAAAAAAACCTGGAAACAACGATAAGAAGAGAACTAAGAGCATGAGCATACCAGCAAATATATCCTCACTTAAGTTGATAGTCTTGGATGCCTTGCTAACACCCCCTCTTGCCAGGTGAAATAGCCTATCGAAAACATCTGGATGACCATAGTGAAACCGAACCCTGAATGGACAAATACAAGGTAAGTCTGTAAGTAAGGACTGAAAGCACCCAATATTGGAAATCCAAAAACCTTAATACAAAGCACAAGATAATGAAGAAACTAACAGCTCTCTCTGACAAAACTGTCTGTAGCACATAAAAACATGGATATGCATACATGCAAACAGAAGAAATGAAAACAATGAGGCTTCAAAAAACGGTGATACTGAAGTGTTTGGCACGAGAACACAAACTTTTCATGCGAAAACATTCATCAAGGACCAGCAGAAAGTAGGTTACACAAGAAACACCATCGTGCTGTCTGATTTATGTGTTAGACATTCCAACCAAAAACTAAAAACTAAATGCAAACTATTTTCATTAGACGAAATGCTACTTTGCTATTCTGTTGTATTATATGTAATCGCCTTGAGTGGTTCTTTCAAAACGTTTCATCAGCTCATATCTTTGAGCCAAGACAAAATACACTTAAGGCCCACACGTCGTTAGATTAGTAAATGTTTGTTCAGAAAGAATGGCATGATATCTATAGATAAAAAAAAAAAATAACCCAAGTATGTACTCCAAGACAAGAAACGTTACTTCAAAGGGTCTGCCAACAATCTCTGACCAATGGTTACAAAGCTTGTCTCCTGGTTTGACATGAACCACGCAAGAGAGGAAACACTGCAGCAAACAGCGAGTCAACAATGAGTAACAATAATGGGAAAGGAAGGCAATTAGCTGATAAACAGGTGTTTTGTATTGTATCGAAATTCCCGACATGGACTCGATCCAACTAAAGATTTTCATACCTTCCAGTAAATATGTGCTCCCTAAGTCCAAGAATAGTAGGGAACCTCACACCATCGTGCTTTTTAAGAAATTCTTGAAGCAAGTTCCTCATCTTCAAAGCTTCTTCCATGTAGTTGTCCTGGATATGGTATTTCAACAAATGTAACACAATGCTGAGATATTAGTTGACGGGAACTATACACGATACCTGATTCATATCAATTGTTTGCAAGCCTTCTCCACGTGTGAAGATTATGGCATGATTCTGATTTTCTGGCTTCCCCTCGCCCAAGATAGCAGGTCCCGGAAGTTTTATTCGGTAAATTTCCTGTGTATGGAAATTGAGGCAACTATTTAAAAAGTTTCTCATAATACACTGAAACTGTGTACGGAAATTGAGGCAACTATTTAAAAAGTTTCTCATAATACACTGAAACTGAGTCCTTTTATATGGTTCAAGTGCGTTTATGAAGAGTAAACCCAAACCTTAAAGTACCTCAGTTAGGCTCCTTTCCTACAGTTTTTTCTGGGTCTACTAAAGCATTCATTTTGACGAAAAATGTTAGCCAATCACAAGAGGCCACTGCACTTCCCTTACTCCAATTGTTGTAATCTTAATTTTCCAAGATCCTAGTGTAGTCAATAGTTAGACTTTACAGGTTGCCACCATTTAAGAAATGTCTTTAACACTACTAGTTTTCTATGCCTTATGAAAGCTAGATAAAGGAACAACTGAGAGTCTGATTCAGTAGTTTTGTAGGCTTAAGACTCAAGGTTGCCCATCAAATTAGCTTGTACTGATATCCCAGCTTCAGACACTAACTTTCTCCTTGCTTCTCTGCTCTCACTATGTCCATAATTGTCAATGGGTACTAATTATCTTAACCTGCTGGAAAAAGGTAGCAAACTTCACATCTATTCTGACATTAAAAAGCAAATCGTCAACTGCGTAGAGCTTTGGAACAGAGGAATAGTGAATCATTTGATATTGATGAAGAAATATTGAAATCTCCGAAGCATGTATTCACCAAAATTAGGTAGAACTCCTTCGATGACGACTTAAAATTAGTATGAAAGTTAGTACTTGCCCGAGTTAGTGATTCCAAATATAATCTTATCCATGCTGATCAAAGATGAAGACAGACTTGAGATGTAAGAGAGATTTGAAACATCGTATCTGCACCTTCACCGTTCTATTCACACGATGTGTATGTAGTATTTATTTACTTGGGAACAAAACTAGTGCAAAAACATTCTTTTGAGAACATAGGCCATGACCCTGTGCCTTCATCCACTATATTGTTCTCCTTTTCATTATGTACATTATCGGTTAATTTGTATTTTGAAGTCAATGCATCAATTAGGCTTCTAAATCAAACTCACCCATCAAAATCATTTTGGACACCAATAAATGAGATTTTAATTGTACCCATTATGAGTAAAACTAAAGTGCGCACAGTGAAAAATTCAATCCTCTGGTTTAATCAGTCAAACCCAAAGCAATGTGACCACCACAGCTACCGAAATGGAAGGGCTACAGTTACTGAAATTCTATTTGATTTTACACAGACCATCAAGATATGAGGATTACAAATAACGTGTTCCAGGTTCTTTCAAACATCATACACCATGATCATCAGTTATCTTTAATAGAGGCACGATTTTTACCTGGTCCAAATTTTGTTCTGGCTCTAGAGAATTACTGGACTTTGGCAAAGCAGCCTTCACTAGAGAAGAATAGTAAACTTTCTGGTTAATTTTTTTAGATCTGTCTTTGCTGGGTTCTTCAACCTCGTCGATGAAAGCTACACGGAGGGATGGATACCTGTGACACAAAAATTTATTGAAAAGAGAAAGTTATGGAATCAAAATATCCACAAGAGACTATACAATGGAAGACCTACGTTGTCATAAGCCTAAGAATGTCTTGTGCACGAGGATTTCCCGATCGCTTATCAATCCCATATTGCTGACATGAGACCACATATGTGAATTTCATATCGGCTACTGCTTGGCATTGTGCCCACAATGATCTTTCTCCTTTAACCTGATCCTCCATATTCAATTCAACAGCCTTGTAGCCTTCCATCAAATCTGATCATGGGCAGTCATCAAGTAAAGAAACAAATATATTATTTCTTACAGTATCATACTTATCTATTCAAACAAAAATTATCCTAGCACTTCTGTGAACATTAGGAACATCTTTAAGGGAGGTAGCCAAATCAAAACCAAACCAAATTTGAAGAGCCCTGTCACCAAAAGGCACTCCAAGGGAGATTTTTAAAGCATTCAACTCAAACTAATTGGCAATGAATGGAGAGGCTGCCCGGGATCATATATTATTTTTGGATGTTGTAATTGTACAATGTGGGACAAGCTCTAACACTCCCTTGCATGTGCAACCCCTGACTCACACGTGGGAGGTAAACAAACAATTCAACACATACGACAACTATCAACCATCAAGGAGAAACAAAGGGGGAACCAACCATCAATGACAAAAAGTCTTGTCAAAAGCCTAGCTCTGATAGAACAATACCATGTTGAAGCATCTAACTCAAAACCAATTGGCAATAGGTGAAGTAGCCTCTAGATTATATTAACCAAGCTTAAGTGGCTTAGATGAGAGATGCGGGATAAAAGCCTAACACTCCCCCTCATGTATAGTCCAGATGCACGTGAAGGTACGAATTGAGGAGACAAGGTGATTTGAGACAGGCTGATACCATATTAGATTTCTTGGAGGGTTTCAATCTAAAACCTTGCACGCTATTTTGGTGTAGCTCTCACTCTTCAAGTTTGTGTGAGAAATGACTCTTCAAATTGTCATATAATCAGATATAGTACATACGAATGCAAATTTAATTCATATATTTTTTTAACATAGTGGGTCACTTGAAATCAAAGGAGTGTAAAAAGTTTAAAGTTCGAAGAATCCCTTGGAGTGCACTATGTTGCAAGTGGCTCTTCAACTTGCCACATGTGTCACCAAAGTTAAATTTGGTACAGAAAATTGCTACCTCCCCTGGAGATGCTCTAAGTTGAAGAACGGTATTACAGGAATGATTCAAAATTTTCCATATGGATGGTACCTTTATCCTCCGCCATATCCAGGAAGGCCTGAAGCTCCAAAGCTTTCCTATAATACATCATGCCTCTTACTGGCATTTGTGATAATGTATCAGTACAATGAACAGTGAAAGCAGGATGAGCCAATAGTAGGATATTGAAACACATAACCCCCACCTAAATGAAACCACACACATGCAGAGTCAACTGACACCCCACCCAATTAAAGAGACCCTCAAATAGAGAGCACACATGAACAAAAATCGACACCCATAACAAACACTGTACCAGTTCGAGTCAGAGTTTGGCCACGATATGATGCCCAAAGACGCAGTTTTTCTTCAAGTTCATCTGTTCCTTTAAGAAGTTCTTCATTGCTGCAACTTACTCTCTCCAGAAAGTTGTTCCATTCATCTGCATGAGTAATTTGATACCACTCAAAAAAAGGAGCTTGAAATGCTTATCAAAAAAATAGAAGAAAGAGCATAAGTAGCAATGTTCTCATAATAAATAACCAACCTGGAAAAATTTTCTGCAGGTAAAAAAGGATGGAAACCCCATCTTCATTTTGGACTTCCAATTCACCGAGTGAGAAGAGCACCTCTTCCGTATAGTAAGGAGTCAAAACGCTACAAGAAAATTTTCCATAACACATACAGAAGAAACTGATCATGGACCCCATAAATAAACAATTCATCGAAGTATTGGTACCGAATCCCAATAGATAACACATGCACAGGGCGGAAAAGCCAAGGTCACAAGCAAAACAACTTACGAGAAGGAAAGCATATTGCGGACTTTGGGTGCCGGAGGCATTTCCATAAACAATGAATTAGAGAAGAAGGAAATGCGCCTTCTAGCTTCTAGGTTTGATGGTACATCCATAGCAGACTCCTTCACCGTAAGCAATAGATCAAGCCGTTTGATCTACAGAAACAGACCAAAATGTACATGAATGCATTCTTTTCATCTCTATTTATCTTTTTCTCAATTGTCTATTCTTTTTTTTCAGAGAGAGAGGGAGAGAGAGAGTTTTGAAATAAATACTGCTGGAAGATAAAACAATGTCATGGTAGATTCATCAATCACCTTCTCTTTCCAAGCTTCTGATTCTTGAACTGGAAACCTTATTGCTCCAGCAGATGCGAATAACTGATATTGTTGATCGAGTGGGGTCATCCCCTCATGCCCTGATCCACCATTGGTAGAATCCAAGCTAATGCAGAAAATTGTGAGGACAATCACGATGTCATCTAGTCATAGGATAAAATAAGGACAAAACACCTCAAAATGCTTCACCTGGATATGTGATCTTCCATCATTATGTCTCTCGTCACAACCTCTAGCATATCTTGAAAAAGGATCACAACTTGATCCCTGTCTGTCGGCTTATTCTCTAACTGAAGAAAAGTAACTGAGTGAGTGAGAGCACCTCAAAATCCATCCATCAGTAAGTTAAGGTCATGTTTGTTTGACGACTATACATCCAAGAGACTATATATCTGGCCTTTGGTTAAAAACATCCATCGTATTTTATATCCCACAACATGGATATATGATACCATGGGAGGTGCGGTGTTATTAATCCCCTCACTATTAGTCCGATGGGATTACCCATCCCTTCTCTATTAGTCCCATGAAACAAACTTGCCCTAAAAAAACAACTCAGTACATGTGATACAACAAAAGATAGCAAGAATGTACCAAGTACTTGATAAGCTTGACAAACTGGTCATAGAGGCTAGGAAGAGCACTCATTTTGTATTCAATTAGGAGATCCCCTGCTTCTACATGCTTGTCAACCTCCGAAAATATAGATTCTATAACTCTGTATATGCCATTTAGAGCAATAAATCAAACTACATCAGGTAATAATTTGCTGCCTGAATTAAACCTTACTGACATAACAACTGATGAATTAAACTTACTGCTTTTCACAATCACCCTGTACCAAAACCTTAATAATGTTCCGAAAAGAAGCGTAGCACTCACGAACGGCACAAGACATATAGTTATCAGCCTCAATCCTTTTTTTCAGCTCTCGATCCTTGCCGTTGCTGTCCTTAGCCATGTCCAATGCTATTGGGATCTAGCCAGTCGATATAAAAAGATTGGTAAACACGGAATTTAGTAATATCCAATTGAAGCATATTCAATCATTTAGGCTTAACACAAAACTTGGTTAAAATTCAGCAAACATTCCACAACTACTAACATGCTTCCACACATTACCAGGATGATCAAATAGAAGCCAACTGTAGCTTCAAAGCCACATGTTTTGGCAAGAACATAATTAAATTCCTTAAACTTGACTAGCGCCACCTTTACTGAAAGAGGTAAGTGGAAGCAGAAGTGAAAAAGGTGCTAATGTGAAACGTATTTCGTTGTTTAAAATGTACTGTAGGGGAATTGTAGACAGTTTTCCCATTTCCGTTAGAATAACAGAATACCTTTCAGGTGAAATATGAAGTATGTCACCCCAATAATACACCACAATTTGTATGTTCCCCAACATGGTATCAAACACAAAGTGAAGGAGATCTTGGGATTAGTCTCTTCGTTTGCAACTATTTCTTGTTGCATACAAGGATGTTTGCCTCTTCCTCAAGATGTTGAACAGCTTGATATGCATCTTATGCGTATTTCCTCGCAGCATAAACTTTTAAGGTAATCGGTGATGTAGCATGTTATCACATTCTATTCAGCCCGTTCCATTTCCAATAACGATAATGATCTAGTCCACATATCATGGGAAACTATGAAACTAGAGGAAGTTTTCATACCAACAAGTACGTACACTATTGTTTGGTTTAAGCTATGGTCAGAAGGGTTACGACTTACTACATATGTACAGCGGAGTTCACAAAAGCAACACTTAAGCTACCAATAGAATCCAAAAATGACTGTAACATCAGGACTTATTTCAAGTTTATCAACTTTAAAATCTTAGAAGCACCAACAGATTCAATACGCGTCGAAGACTCTAGACAGTCCCGACATGTACAAAACATATCCTATTGTTTTTGCCTTTAAAAAACAGACATGCTTTGGACATATGGGGAACGCATGTGTCCACCAATTAGGACATAGGACAAGTTACAAAAAAGAAGGGGGGGGGGGGGGGGGCACTTTAGGAGCTTCTTGCAACTAAGTTTTCACTCGGACAACCTCAACTCACATCTGTCTAAGCCTCCCTAAATCCCTTTTGGTCCTTTCAACCGGAGTCAAAATCATGCATGCTGACTAGCGCAATGCATGGTCTAACATGTCTTTTCCCCATTTTGATGATCAATTGGCAACACTACTAACTTCTTATTCATACAAGCATTCATCTTAGAACTCTCATTTTAGCAGGTCATTGAAAAATGAGTTTGCATATTGTTTCCCAACATTGGATAAAAAAGCGAATTCAACTTTTCTTGATCTTGTCTTCCTCTAATATGACTCTCTTGTCTTGACCATCTATACTTAATATGGAAATCATAACCTTTTAATCGAATTATATTCACTAGTTACATTCAGTACATACACCAGTACACAATATGATATTACATCCCAAAGACCTTCTGGTTAGTTACTGTACCAGCTAATACAAAATTTTCAAATTTTTCCAACATTCCTACAATCTAAGTTCTACGGCATGCTCTTTTTGTCATAGTTATCCCGTCAGCCTCTTCAGTCTACTACTGAATATTACTTTCGGTTGACAACCGTCATCCCTATGATGCACAAGGGCCTCTTTCGTTACACATCTAATGCAACAAGCTATCTCCCTCCACATAAAACTGACTTCCTCCTTTTTTACATGATGCTATTTTAATTCTTCAATCATCTGTTTCCGATAAGTAGCACATTCTTACCTTTTTGAACTTCTACTATCTATTTTGTGGAGATGTATTTTACCCGGCTCTTCTCTATATCCTAAACATAAATATAGATATTCCTAATCTTCCTGTGTTTTCACATATTTTTTAATTGATTCCACACAGTTCCAGCAAAATTTGAACCACAAAACAAACCTTGCTGGCAAGCAAAAATGGAGGCCATTGTATGAGGTCCAATTCACGGTCAGCCCAATACGGAACAAGCAACAGGTCCATTTCCCTGAAAATGACAACAAATTTACATACAACAGCAGGAAACAATAAGATTCGGATACACAAAAATTATCTGAATAGTCAAGATGTTAGGACAAAATAAAAGAAGGAAAGGGTCAAACAAAACAAAAAGAACTACAGATTCTGAAGTCACAACTTTAGGATTACCTGTTACTTATAAGATCCTCCTCTCTGAAGCTGCTGATAATTGTGTTCCACAACTGAGCAAATCTTGCTGGTTCTTTTTCTTTTTTAGAAGAGATCTAAAAAATACTAAGATAAATCAAATTCAAGTAAAGGATTCTCCATCTTCTCTTGGCAATGTCAGAACAAAGATCAACCGAAAGCAGCAGAGCAGTTCTAAGTGTTGGAACATGTAATTCATAATTATCTTAGATATTTGGGGTTCATGTATCTAGTTGGATATATGTTATTATTAAGGTCTTATCACATTGGATTATGTAAAGTCTTCTAGGGACTTGTGGTACATTCACCATCATTTAATCATGTAGTCCTATATAAAGGACATCCTATGTTATTGTCAAGAAACAGAATCCACTATCAATTACATATTCTCTATAAGTAAGAGTCTTCTGATAATTCTCTAAGTGCATAAGTAGGGGCTCTGTAGGGCTCTGCCCTACATCTCCGAACACATCTCTTTTTTACATAGCTTTATATTATCTTTTACTTATTCGCTTCCGCTGCCCCCAAAACCAACATGGTATCAGAGCGGGTTTCGATCATAAACTGGGCGTAACACTTTTTTTATTACATTTCCTACCCCCTATTTTTTGTGCTCAACTCTACAAATATTTTGCCGATCCAATTGTTTTTTAAAAAGGCTGTTTTTTGAAAAATGTGTTCCCATGATCCTTTGCAAAAAGTTTGAAGAAAAATCCAAAACTTTCAAGGTAGCAAATTGCTACAAAGTTTTTTCAAAACAAAACAAGGAAAGCCGAAATGGCAAGGAGCATGTTGAAAAGTTTTCGTGCACTTCTCCAAAAATCCAAATTGGGTTTGTCTAGCGACATCCACAAAGGGAGCCAATCTCCCGCGCAAAAGAAGGGCGCAGCCAATGCTGCTGCCTGGGAGTCAATCTCCCGCAAAAGAAGGGCGCTGCTCATGCCGCAGCCAAAGTTCAAAATGACTCTAAATATTCAACTTTTTTGCAGGATCATGGAGAACGGAAAAGCCACCACTGTCATCAAAATATCATTCAAGAATCTCTTAATTGAGGTCGTGGACAAATTCCACATGGCTCTACCAATCTGGCAATCCCACCAATTCATTGGGAAAAGTTCCGGGAAAGTCTCGAAATTCAAGACAATGCAATTGAAGGTGGCAAAATCAAATTACACGGTGGTATGCACAAGAAAAAGATTGAGACCGAGAAGTTGCAAAAATTGCAATTGAGCACTTGAAGAATTTTCTAGATTTTGAAGTTGAAGATTTTAACTATCATGACAAGGAGCTTTATAGTTTTCATCTCGAACATGCAGACTTCGCTTTGGCTAATGCATTGCAAGAGAACAGGGATCTCAAGAATCACATTGCAAAAATCTTGGCAAAGGCTCAAGTTGAGAAAACTATGAATTCAGGGGGGTGTTGGAACATGTAATTCATAATTATCTTAGATATTTGGGGTTCATGTATCTAGTTGGATATATGTTATTATTAAGGTCTTATCACATTGGAATATGTAAAGTCTTCTAGGGACTTGTGGTACATTCACCATCATTTAATCATGTAGTCCTATATAAAGGACATCCTATGTTATTGTCAAGAAACAGAATCCAATATCAATTACATATTCTCTATAAGTAAGTGTCTTCTGATAATTCTCTAAGTGCATAAGTAGGGGCTCTGTAGGGCTCTACCCTACATCTCCGAACACATCTCTTTTTTATATAGCTTTATATTATCTTTTACTTATTCGCTGCCGCTGCCCCCAAAAACCAACACTAAGGAGTTGCAAAGGGAATAACCTCAGTAACGTTCCGAAAGAAAGTGGCCTTCAGTCCTTTCCTTTTTGCTGGCTCGCTTTCCTTTGGAATTAAGCAATCATTAAAAGCAGCAGGCAATGATTGAAATCTGGACCTTAGCATTCCTAAAGTTCGGATCTGGCAACAATAGAAGTTAGGGCAAACAGTGGCACAAATGGACAAGCATTGCAGCGTCGAAGGTATAAGAAGATAAATGTAAACCCAAGAAAACACAAAACTTCAATTATGCAAAGAACAATGAAGAGACTAATAACACCAACACTAATCACCGCTTCAGAAACCCATAAACAAGGCATTCGCCAGAATGTTGACAAATGGACATGAAGGTATCAACTAATGACACAGCACATTCCAAATATACACATTCTTCTTGGTTGTTTGCTATTCTGATATGCACTCCCATCCACAACACATATATAGTTGTATTAGTCTAAAATTTTGGCAATAGCACCAAGACGATGTAAACATTAAAAACATGCATGTCATGCTATGTGTACAGATCATAATCATCCTTACTGTGTGCACAGATCATAATCATCCTTGAGCATTCAAATAATGAAAGAAGTTTCCAGGAGAAAACGGACATTGCTGTTGAGATGCAGTTGTATAGCTTTGATGTATTTTTTATGGCACCTCTACTAAAATAACCGGTCTACCTTACCAACAGCTCCCTCACTACCCTGCAACTGAAAGCCCCGATGCCATTATGCCACTCTAACAACCATCTGAACACAACCTCCCAGCAAGAATTGAATAATGATTGTGGTAGGACTTCAGGAAAAAAAAATACCAACAGAGCATGAGATGGGTTATTGTAAGACGGTGGTGAGTCAAGGGACTAAGGCGGGCTTCCGGGGCAGTTTATAGCAGGATGGGAGAGACGGTAGACAGTAACCAAAGGGGAGGTAGCACTATAGACGTGAAGGAAAAAATTTGGCCGCACACTATTTCCAACACAGCTGGAGTTTATGACATACCACGAGGGTTGAAAGAGGATAAATCTCAATTAATACTCCAAGAAAGATTTCTTTCTCCTGCAGTTCACAAAAGCTGCCTATTTTCTCTTCAAGCTTTTTTCAACTTTAATCAAAATGGAAAGATATTGAATGAATTAGACAAAGAGACATAAGAAAGAATAGCTGAAGGCTGAGAATATGAAAAGGAAAGTAGCGCTATACTTTCCCAACTACCCTACTTTTCTGCCCTTTACAAGCCCTCGAGCCTGGCAAATAAGTTAACAAAGCAGTAACCCTTTAATGAGGAATAGGAAACTTTGTTTCAAAGATTCCAAGGAACATAACAAGAACTAATATAACAGGACCAGAAAATGCTCGCTGTTTGGTAGAAACTTGGGGAGTCAATGAATAGAGAAAGTTAGTGCAAAAAAGGTAGGTGGCAATAACTGATCATGAAGGCCTAACTGATATTGGACATAGTTTATTAGAATGCAGATCATCTCTTACGTCAGCACGAAGTTTTTACCAGTTTTTGGTTGGACATTGCTTAATGAACACATATCGTCATTACATTAACGGACTTATCAACAACAATAAAAATAAAAAAAGAAGTCGTCATTACATTAACAGAATAACAGAATGATTTTTTTTCCCAACAATTAGCAAAATAAAGCATTAGAAGTGGTAGCATAAGGTACAGAAGCTACAGTGAAGAAAAGATATTCCACCGACCTCTCCTAGTCGACGGAATGCGCCATAGATTCCTCCAAATAATGTGGAGAATATAGCATACCAGATTTGGACATCCATAAAATACACCTAGAAAAACCATGTGCATTAGAACTTCGGACTAAAGTAGGCCAGACAGGAAGCAAAAAGAAAGGATAAGTGATGAGACAAGTCATACAAGAATAATAGGAGCCCAGAGTGCAATCACAACACCAATATTGTTTTTTGCTGCAAAGCAGGAAAAAAGATGAACAAATCAATTCTAATTACAAATACAGAAGCTTGTGCAATTTATTCACTTACCTTGAGGAAAGAACTCATGCCACTGATAACTTGTTATGTGAACACTCATGATAGCTTTCGTTGGATTCACTAAAGGCCTTATCTGCAACACAGAAAGATTATAACAAGTTAAGACTAGAAATTATCCTATGTGAATGTTTGCAAAATTCCATTTCCAAAATCACCTTCAAGTTATCTTAAATGGACTCGGGTGCGAGTATCGGGTGCGGGTGCAAGTCCAAGCGTCGGATCTTCCTAAAGATCATACTAATTAGGGCATCCAAGTGTCAAAATGGATACAGGTGTCAGACAAATCGACAGACGTACTTCAGCCAAAATGAAGGATCCATGTACGGGTGTGCTCGGGTCGGGTCGGGTCAGTTTTTCCCTAAACCCGCCACCCGATCCAACCACTTCAGATTCGGACTAACACTACCCATTTTCGACCGAACATGTTATAGAAACCGCATGTTTCAGGTAAGGAGGGTTCGGTCGGATTCCGTTGAGTGAGATTCAAATGGTTTTCATCTTCTGTAGAACAAAAAAGAGAGAGCGTGGAAGAGAAGAGAGAGAAATGACTTTCTTCATCGCCATCTTCGTCAATCTGCTTGTGTTTTAAGTTTTTGAGAGAGTGTGTATTCATTTTCTTCCATGGGAGAAACACATCTGGGTGTGGAATATAAGAGAGAAAAGTGGGTGTCATTATTATCTCTGCCATCTGTCTGCCAACCGCTTAGAGAGAGAGAGAGAGAGAGAGATTGAGTGTTTGCGTTGTGCAATGTGTGAGAGAGATTAACAAGTAGACAACTGATTTGTAGTTCTACCAATTAGATTGCCACACGTTTACAAATTTTGAAAGACATGATATGGTCTGCTTAGGAAATAGCTAAGGAATAGAATGGAAAATCTTATCTTTGTACCTCATGAGCCAATATATAGTCGGTTTTCACCGGGTACGAGTATTCCACAACACCTCTCATGCGCATGTTTCAGAGTCCACAGTTGCACCTCTGGCTGAGCCTAGTGGTGGTGGACACTTGCATGCTTCTGTGACCGACACCTCTCATGGTGGTTCTCATTCTCAAGGGGGCTATAGACTCTCAGGCACCTAATGGCCAAGCTTGATACTTCTTCTACTACAGCTTCTACTCCCACCACTTCCTCTTACTTTGCTCACAAAGGTATCGATGCTAGTGCTTTTAATGCCTCCTCTTCTCTTCCTTGGATTATAGATTCTAGTGCTACGAATCATATGACAAGTTGTTCATCCATTTTTTATTCCTACACTACATGTTCGGGTAAGGATAAAGTCAAAGTAGCCGATGGCTCCCTATCTACTATTTCAAGGAAAGGTTCCATTCATTATCCTCCAACCATTTCTCTTTCTTCTGTTATCCATGTTTCAAATTTTTCCACTAATCTTCTCTCTAGTAGTAGTCTTCTTACTCATTCCTTAAATAGCTCAGTGACATTTTTTCCTACTCATTGTGTCTTTCAAGAACTGAATACGGGGAGAATGCTTGGTAGTGGTAAAGTACATGGTGGCTTATATTTTTTGGAGTCTGCACCTAATTCTGTTCGATCACCTTTGTCAAGTGGTCAAGCTCTTGAAGCAGATACAGGTACAGCTCTTTCTTTGTTATATCGATGGCATCGTAGATTGGGTCATCCCTCTTTTGGAATACTAGAGAGACTGTTTCTTAGCTTAGTCAAACAATGTCCTAGGAATCAGTTCTTTTGTGAAGCTTGTGAACTTGCAAAACATAAACACTCCTTTTATGCTCCTGTCAATCAAAGAAGTGATTCTCCATTTATGGTTATCATTTCTGCTGTTTGGGGTCCTTCCACTGCTATATCTCTTTCTGGTTTTCGTTGGTTTGTCACTTTTATTGACTGTTACTCTCGTGTCACTTGGGTGTACTTACTTCACTCTGAAAATGAAGTGTTTTCGTGCTTTAAATCTTTTCATCGGGTGGTACGTACCCAATTTGACACAAACATTAAAATTCTCCGTAGTGATAATGGGACTAAGTATATAGATGGCACTTTTCGTACATATCTTAATGAGTCTGGCATTCTCTTTCAGACTTCTTGTGTTGGTACTCCACAACAAAATGTTGTCGTTGAACGCAAGAATAGGCATCTTGCTGAGGTAGCTAGCTCTCTCTTGTTCACCATCAATGTTCCTATACATTTCTGGAGAGAAGCGGATCTCACTGTTAGCCTTTCTTATCAACCGCATGCCATCTAGTGTTCTTCACGGCCCACCTCCCATTAAGTTCCTCCCATGTAGCTCTAAAGTTTCTTCTCTCCCACTCAAGGTCTTTGGTTGTGTATGTTATGTTCATGCACCTAAACATCCACGTGGCAAGTGAGACCCCAAGGCCTGTCGTCGTGTTTTCCTTGGCTATTCTGCCACTCATAAAGGTTATAAATGCTACTACCCACACTCTAGACATATGTTTGTCTCCATGGATGTCACCTTTTGGGAAACGGAATCCTTTTATCCTCTTTCTACTTCAGGGGGGAGCATGATAGATAGGAAGAGATGAGGGAGGAAGAGTTGTTGACATTTCATACCCCGGAGTCGTGGTCTTACCATTTACGTTGTCATAGGGAGGGGGAGAAAGAAAACTCCATGCAGGAACCTTTATCTGCAAAAAGAGTGAAACAAGATGTTGGTGGAAGATTGGACAGGCCAAATTTGCAAACCTTTTTTTGAAGGAAAAAAGGGAAGTCTACTTGTGCAGAGCCACTTGGCCAATCTGAGTCGTCTACTCCAGTACCACTCCTGGACTGACTAATTTGGTAATGAACCATTTCCATTTGCATTTGATGACCTTGATACTCCTATTGCTCATACAAAAAGAGTTCGGGCATGTACTCAACATCCTCTCTCTCAGTTTGATTCATATTCTCGGTTATCTCCCTCATATCATGCATTTGTCTCTTCTCTTTCTTCTATATCTATTCCACAAGGTTGGAAGGAAGCTCTAATAATACCAAAGTGGAAGGAAGCTCTAATAATACCAAAGTGGAAAGAAGCTATGGTAGAGGAGATGACAGCCGTGAAAAAGAATGGAACATGGGAATGAGTAGCACTCCCTGAGGGAAAGAAAGCCGTGAGGTGTAAATGGGTGTTCACTGTGAAACACAAGTCGGATGGGACAGTTGAGAGATACAAGGCCAAACTTGTTGCCAAGGGCTTCACTCAAACATATGGTATTTTGACTACGAGGAGACCTTTACTCCGGTGGCAAACATGAACTCTGTTCGAACATTACTCTCGTGTTGCTACTTTGAATTGGCCTCTTCAACGGTTTGATGTGAAGAATGCATTTCTCCATAGTGACTTAAGAGGAGGAAGTGTACGTGGACATACCACCAGGTTTTTCCTATTTTGCAATAGAAGGAAAGGTGTGTAGATTGAGAAAGGCCCTCTATGGACTGGAGAAGTCTCCTCGAGCATGGTTTGACAGGTTTCCCAAAGCTATGTTGAGATTTGGATACAAGCAAAGTCATGCTAATCATTCTATGTTCATCAAGAGAAGTAATGGTAAGATTGTTGTTCTAATTGTTTATGTGGATGACATAATAATGGTAGGTGACGATGCGAGTGAGATACTTAGCCTTAAGGCTCTTCTTGCTCAAGAGTTTGAGATTAAGAATTTTGGGTCGATGAAGTAATTTCTTGCAATGGAGGTGGGATCTGACAAAGGGATTTTTCTCTCTCAACGGAAGTACATTCTTGATCTCTTGGAAGAAACTATTATGTTGGATGCCAGCCGACACTCCCATTGGGGCCAATCATTATCTTGGTAGCAATGTGGGGTAGCATACAGATAAGGACAGATATCAGAGACTCGTGGGTCGCCTGATATACTTATCTCACGCTAGACCAAATATCTCCTATGTTGTGGGGGTTGTTAGCCAGTTTATGCATGAACCTCGTACTGTGCATCTTGATGCAGTCTATCGTATCTTGAGGTATCTCAAATTTTGGCCCAGGTAAAGGAATCTTGTTCTCCAATCATGGTCACTTGAGGTGGGAAGCTTTCATAGATGCAGACTAGGCCAATTTTGTGGATGATAGGCGATCTACTTTTGGCTATTGTATCTTCCTTGAAGGAAATCTGTTACTTGGAGGAGTAAGAAGCAGTCAAATCCAGTGCAGAGGCCGAGTACAGAGTTGTTGCTCATGGTGTTTGCGAGCTTTTATGGCTTCAAACCTTTTTGCGCGATTTGGGATTTCGCTGATCATGGTCCTATAAAGCTCTACTGTGATAATACGGCTGCCATAAACATTGCCCATAATTCTGTCCAACATGATTGAACAAAGCATATAGAAATTGACCAACATTTCATAAAAGAGAAGCTAAGCAACGGCTTGATATGTATTCCTTTCGTGAGATCTGAGGATCAGTTAGCTGATGTATTTACAAAAGGGCTTAGTGGTAAGAGTTTTCACCCCATTGTGTTCAAGTTGGACTTGATTGATATCTTTGCACCAACTTGAGGGGGAGTGTTAAGTTGAGTTATGGGTCTTATTAATATATGTTTAGTTTCCTAGGGGTAGTTTAGGCATAGTATCTTTGTCCATATACATTACGTTGTATAGGGAAGAAACCTTATCTTCTGTCAATCTGAGAAATATGTTTGGTTCCTTTCCCTCTCTCTACACGATTTCACACATTATATAGCCCAAAGCAATCTTCAATATGCCCTCTAACATCTTCATTCATCATCTGTCCAACCTCCAAAATTTGGACTCCTCATTTCTCTCATGAATTACGAGTAAGTATTGTATGGTCCTCCATGCCTCTCACCAAGGAGGCCATGCATATCATCCATTAACCACTCGATCTCTTCGTCTTGAATGGGGTTTATTTCTTACATTTTTTGCACCTGAAGTTACTTCTGATATCAATTATCAAAGAGGCCGGTCGTTTCTTCTTTCGTCTAGCAATGTACGCATTCTGTGAGCTAGTCTGGTTGAGGACCTCGACGACCAAGATAGGTCTATGGGTTGACGAGCCCACGCTCAACCATTGCGATGTATACCACATTACTATGGCAAATCCCACATGAGACACATCCATGTTAACAATTATGCATATGTACCATAGAAACATGTTTTCATACTTTCAAAGGGTTCAAGTGATTGCAACCTACTGCCACACCAGCCAACACCCAAGAGCCAAGGCTATTGTTAGAGTTTGTCTCAGACGACTAATTATCAACTCCAAAGCTAGTATATGAGACTTGGCACCGACGGCCTCTCCACTCATCACCAATTGGTTTTGAGTTGTAGAGCCAAGTATTCTGGCTACCTATATTATGGATACTTCATTTACATCCTCGCATGCAATTCAAGGATCACACACATGGAGAAGTATCGTTTTTCCACATTGACTAATGGTTACTTCAAAACTAGTGTATAAGCCTAGGCAACCTCTCAACTCATTGCCAATTGATTTTGAATTTGATGCTTTAATAGCTATGAAGGTATCATCCCAATAAGAAAAAAAGGCATCATCCCAAGATACAAAACAATGACGTGAATATAAATAGTACTACCTCTATCGCCAATTATGGTCCTTTTTAAGTAGTCATGCCCACATTCGGATCAAGAAATAACATATTCTTGTGAGTAATTTTTGAAATTTGTCTACACCAACCAAAGTTCTAATTGAGATCTATTGAACTGTGTAAAACAAAATCAAAATCATTTACAAACTATACATTCATATTTTATCCAAATGTTCGCACGGCCACCCGGAAAGGACTAACAATTGGGGACGGAGGAAGCAATTCACCACGAAATGAAAATGCAAGATAGACAAGAGAAACACCTCTATATAGTAACTGAATGCCAACTTTGTCATTAGAAGAAGAACCCAGAACATGGTGTACCTGAAAGATTAAACAAAATATTATCTGAAAGCAAAAGAATTTCAACCTAATATCATAATTAGAAGTTCCACCCATGAATGCTATTACTTGAAAAGAGAAAAAGTGCTTTCATGCATCCCCCTTCCAACATATAGCCGAGGCTGCAGATATCAAGCAAACTGTTAGGTAATGAATATCAGAAATGGCATTTCACCGATCGGAAGTAGTATCTACTATCTACAACAAACTCATTGTCAACAACTAAAATATAAATCATAAGTCAAGCCACATGCCTGTGACCACCACATCATCAGCATCACAACTCTATAGTTAGATCTCTCGAGGAACCGGCGGATAAAGGGCAAAAGAAACAAAACTGCAGCGAGCATATTGGGGGACAAGTAGATCGTGATCGCCAAAATAAACAATGAGGGAGATTTTGAATTATTGCCAAACCAACTTTTGATGGTTTGAGCAAATCCAGGTGGATTCTCCCATGTATAAGCATAAGTGATTGGTAAAATGACCACCCATGCAGCAGCAGACAAAACCTTCAATATGTATCGTAGCTTAACATGGATTGACATGCTCCGTCTTGCTTTCCAACTGAGGATAAAGTCAAGGACAGCTGCATAATTACAATGTATAATTATATGCCAGCATTAACAAAGTAGATATCTCATAAAGCAAGAGGATAACCAAATAAAAATAAAATGGACCCAAATCGAATAAAGAATACACACTTGATGCAATCAAATATCAAGGGGAATCAAGAATCAAAAGAGATGAGCAAAATCCCAATCAAGGGGATAAACCCCTAAGGGTAGAGAGAGAAACTATGTCTCAATCAATATATTTCAATATTCTTAATAATCAAAAGCTACATAATGAAGACTCTAGACACCTATTTATAGACCCACTAGCACAAGGACTAGAAATGACATTACTACCCTTAAGTCTACTACATCAGACTCACCCTCTTAAAAGAAAACAACTTATCCACAAGTTGGACTACAAGTAAACAACTAAATAAAGAAAACATAGAAACATAGAAGTATTTATTATGGAGTTCCGAAGTAGTCATGCGGTTGCATTTCCTTGATCCACGTCATCCTCGTGCAATAACCCATCTTCAATATGAGTTTCATTTTATGTACATTAACCGCATCCATACTCGTGTGCGAATAGCTCACCCGCTATGATGCACGGACACGGATACTGATATGGACACGGCAGGGGACACGCCACGTGGAAAATAAATAATACAAAAATAATATATATATATATATATATAGATAGATAGATAGATAGATATAGAGAGAGAGAGAGAGTCCCCTTCCTATGAGGGATCCCACACTTTGTTAACAAAGTGTGGGAGTCCCCCAATTCTCCCATTTTTGGATCAAATTTTGACAATCTGAACCGTCCAATGCGTTTAAAACATGTTTTTAAGGGCCTACGCGAGGATTCAGCAAAAAAAAATACTCGGAAAGGCTTGATCCGAGCAATTTTTCATACAAACCGTAGATATATATTGTTTGAAAAACCGCTTGGATGAAGCCCTTCCGGGTATTTTTTTTACGAATCCTCGCGTAGACCCTTAAAAACACGTTTTAAACACATTGAACGGATCAGATCGTCGAAATTTGATCCGGAAATGGGAGTCCCACACTTTAACAAAATGTGGGA
>JAXBDA010003718.1:0-32945 GCA_036023075.1 Gaultheria prostrata | reverse complement strand
CAAAAATTCTCCTAAGAGGAGTATTAATGTTTAGAAAATGTTTTGGGGAAGAAATGTATCCCGAGAAAGGCCGAACCGCGCGATTATGATGAAAAATCACTCGTTTCGATACCTCGGGAAGATTTTTACTATAAATAAACTTTCCCGGACCCGAAAATAACTACTGGAGTTACTTCAAATTTGGGAAAAGATCCCTCAAACGACCGCAGTTATGGAACCCGGTCCAGAAAATATGATTTTATACCTTGATCGGATTGATTCAAACGCCTAAAAGAAACTTGTTTTTCCTCGGTTTTGATTTTCAATGCCCTCGCAAACTTCTGGAGTTGGGTAGGTGTTTTTTTTTAAATATTTTTCGTATGAAGTTTCCTATTGGAAGAGAAAGTAACTGGATGCGGGGAAATTTTGCACGATTTTTGTTTTGCAATCTCTCTTTCGCAATCACCGTCTTCAACCTTTATCCTCTCTACCTCTTCACCCCTCTTTTTTTTTTTTCAAAGTGAGCGAATGGAACTGATTTTATAGGCGCTGAGGTTACCCACAAAATCACGCAAGAGATTTTTATCATCATGATATTCCCTGGCGCGGGGAATATATTCTTTTGCAGTAAATCTCTGAACCTGGATTTTCCGACAAGACAGGTAACAGACAGAGCCGGCCGGCTCTCAAAGAGAGCCGTTCGGTCCTGACATCAAAGCCGTCCGGTCTTTGCAAGGGACAAAGGCCGCCCGGTCTAGGTTTTAAAGCCGTCCGGTCTTCTACTCCTTACTTCTGAAAATTCTTTGTTGTTTTCAAATGGTTTTAAAGGCGCGATCGATCATTTCAAGGTATTCCACATATTTCTTTTATTCATCATCGGGGAGATGCAGGGTCAAAATTGGGGTGTCTACAGATACAATGGCAGCAATAGTGGGTACAGCGGCGGAGGCTACCGAGACAGCAATAGCAACAATGGAGGGGGAGGATGGGAACGACCCCCCCGGAACGACAATGACTACGTAGCCGAGACTACGGTCTTCCAGGAGCCGATCTATAAGCTCCTCAAAGTTATTGGCAAGAAGAAATGGTTCGATTGGCCGGAGGGCAAGCTGGGTTCGGACGAAACCCAAAGGGGAATTTGCTCGTATCACGACGAGAAGGGGCATTATACCACCGCCTGTCGGCCGTACAAAGCACTTCTCGAGCAACTCATTGCACAAGGCCATATGGACGAATGGATCGATCGAACGAGAACCCCGCCTCGAGCCCGGGTCGCCGCCCCCTTACAACTTCCGGCCCCACCACCGCTCCCTCAGACGAGAGCACTCGGTGGGGTCGTCGAAGTTATTCACGGGCCGGTCAGTAAGTCCCGCGCCGACGCCATTTACGAAGAACTCCTGCGGGTGGAGGCGGCGATGGAGGTGATGACCTTGGGCCGAGCACCCAAACGAAAGTATGAGGAGCCCGTGGAACCTTGGTCGATCACCTTCACCGAGCAGGACCTGGATGGCCTCCAGCTGCCCCATGATGATGCCCTCGTTATAGAAATCGAGATCGACCACCTCACCGTTCGAAGGATCCTGGTCGATCAAGGAAGTTCAACAGACGTTCTCTACTACTCGGCATTCAGAGCGCTGGGACGGACTAAGGAGGAGCTCAAGCCTGCCGAGGTCCCGTTGGTCGGATTCGCCGGCACACCAGTATGGCCGCTTGGGTCGATTGCCCTCCCAGTCTGGGCGGGCTCGGTCCGTTTGGAGGTGGAGTTCATGGTCGTGAGCTCCTAGAGCCTGTACAATGCCATTCTCGGCAGGGGTTGGCTCCATGGTATGAAGGCAATAGCCTCGACGCTGCATCAATGCGTGCGCTTTATCGGCACGTCGGAGCGGCAAGAAACAATCAGAGGCAACCAAATGGCCTCCAAGAAATGCTTCGTCAACGCCGTGCGCATGAAGGATCGGAAGGACACCAGGCCACCGTAGCAAGTCCAGTGGATTGAAGCTGCCGAGGACACTCCCGTCTTGGATGATGTCAGCGCAATGGCCGAAGATAAGTCAGTTGAGGATCTCATCAGAGTCCCAGTCAATGAAGACCAGAGCAGGTATTTCATGGTGGGATCTGAGCTCCCAAACGCTGAGCGCAACGAGCTGATCGCCTTTCTCAAGGATAACATTGAGGTATTTGCATGGACCCCGTATGAAATGCCGGGCGTAGACCCGGATTCCATCGCCCATGCCCTCAATGTTGATCCGGCTAGGAGGCCAGTGGTGCAGAAGCCGAGAAAGTCTTCGGCGTTACACACCGACGCGATGATCGAGGAGACCAACCGCCTTATCGAGGCCGAGTCAGTCCGAGAGGTTGTTTACCCTACCTGGCTGGCTAACACCGTCGTCGTTAAAAAGAAGAACGGCCAGTGGCGGATGTGCGTGGATTACACAAACCTGAATGATGCTTGCCCCAAGGATTGTTTTCCACTACCTCGGATATACCAGCTGGTGGATGCCACGGCTGGGCATGCTCGGCTGAGTTTCATGGATGCTTACCGAGGGTACAACCAGATAGCCATGAACATCATGGACCAGGAGAAGACGGCCTTCATCACATCGAGGGGGACCTATTACTACAGGGTCATGCCTTTCGGCCTAAAGAACACCGGGGCAACTTACCAGCGGATGGTGTCCAAAATGTTTGACAAACAGCTTGGCGATATCATGGAAGCATATATTGATGATATGGTCGTCAAGAGCAAGTATGTCGAGGATCACCTCGGGCACCTAAAGAAGATTTTTGGAATACTGAAGGTATACAGGCTTCGGTTGAACACCGAGAAGTGCGCCTTCGGCGTTGGCTCGGGGAAATTTCTGGGGTACCTGGTTACTCGGCGGGGCATCGAGGCCGACCCGAACCAAATCACGGCCATCCAAAATCTCCGAGCACCAACGACGATCAAAGAGGTATAGAGGCTGACTAGGATGGCGGCAGCATTGAACCGATTCATTAGCAAGTCCTCGGACGTGTGCCGCCCATTCTTTCAGTCCGTCAAAACCACCAAGAGGGCATTCGCATGGACGACTGAGTGCTATGTCGCACTTGCCGAGTTAAAGAAATGCATGTCGCGAGCACCCTTCCTTGTCACCCTAAGGGGGGATGATGACCTCTATCTTTACTTAGCAGTCTCGGAGCACGCCGTGAGTTCGGCGTTGGTCCGACAGGAAGGCTCGGAGCAACAACCAATTTACTACTCGAGCAAAACCATGTTGCCAGCTGAGACCAGGTACCTATCGATTGAGAAATTGGCGCTCGCTCTTATAACTGCAAAAAGGAAGTTACTTCCTTACTTGCAGTGCCACACCATCATTGTAATCACCGAGTACCCCCTCCGGGCCATCTTGAGGAAGGCTGACCTCTCGGACAAAATATGCAAGTGGTCACTAGAATTGGCTAACTTTGATGTCCAGTATGAGCCGCGAACGACAATCAAGGGGCAGGCGTTGGCCGACTTCATTGCCGAACTCACGCCTCGGATGGACGCTGATGTTAAGAACGGCAATTATGATGCCAAGGGCTCAAGCAACCCGTTGCCAAGCATACCGCCCCCAGAATTCGCCGACTTCCTCTTGAAGCGTTCACCACCTCGGATCGCCAAAGTATACACGGGAGATTTCTGGTGCATGCATGTCGATGGTGCTTCAAACAGCCGAGGGGCAGGCGCGGGTATCGTCCTGATCTTGCCCGAGGGCACACTCCACGATTACGCTATGAGCATCGGGTTCCCCTCTACCAACAACGAGGCTGAGTACGAGGCCCTCATTGCCGGCCTGCGAATTGCTAAGGGCCACGGCGTTGATGAGGTTCATGTCTTCAGTGACTCCATGCTCATCGTCAATCACTTGAACAGTGAGTACGGGTCCGGAGATTCTCGGATGCTCAAGTACATCAGCCTTGTTCAGCATCTCCAAAACGACTTTAAGAGAGTTGGCTTTCAGCATGTGGGACGTGAGCATAGCGCTCATGCCGACGCCCTCGCAGCGCTCGGGTCCGCATGCTCGGAGATCACTGGTAGTCGGACGATTACCCTCGGAGACATTCCGAGCCCCAGCTTCGAACCTGGGGCTGAGGACATCATGTGCGTCACCCTCGGCCCCAGTTGGATGGACCCACTCGTGGCCTATCTTCGCAATCAAACATTTCCTGCCGATAGGCAGGCAGCTCACTGCATACGCTGCCAATCTAGTTCCTACCTCGTCTCGAACAACGAGCGGCTCTACCGCCGCAAGTACATGGGACCGGACCTTCGCGTACCGCACGAACTTGAAGTCCCCCAGGTCCTACAAGAACTACACGAGGGCAGCTGTGGTTACCACTAGGGGGTCGGTCCCTAGCTGAGCGTGCCATCACGCAGGGCTATTGGTGGCCCAGGATGAGAAAATCAGCCGAAGATTATGTACAGAAGTGTGAGGCATGCCAAAAACATGCCCCCCTCTTGCATCAGCCTACTCTCCCGCTTTAGCCCGTTACGAGCCCCTAGCCTTTCGCTCAGTGGGGGCTCGACATTGTTGGTAAACTACCCACTGCCCCCGGCGGGTTCAAGCATCTGATCACAGCAACGAACTACTTTACCAAGTGGGTTGAGGCCGAGCCCTTAATCCACATCACGACCACCGAGGTCGAGCAGTTCATCTGGAAAAACATCATTTCCAGGTTTGGGGTGCCTTATTCCATCGTCTCTGACAACGACACCCAGTTTGTCGCTTAGGCTGTTCAACAGCTTTGTAAAACAAAGAACATCTGAATCTATCACTCCACCGTAGCTTATCCCCAGGGCAACGGCCAAGCTGAGGCTTCCAACAAATTCATCTCCTCTGGAATTAAGCGCCGCCTCACCAATAAGAGAGGACGGTGGGTGAACGAGTTGCCTAAAGTCCTCTGGGGCTACAGGACCACCCCTCGGCGCGGCACTGGCCGAACGCCATTCTCCATGGCTTATGGCATGGAGGCCGTCCTCCCCCTCGCTGCCACCGCGCCCACGGACCGCACCGAGGCCTTTCACCCAGCCACTAATGAGGAACACATAGCTGCCGAGCTCAACCATGTCGAAGACCTTCGCGACGAGGCAAACATCAGATACGCTGCCTATCAACAGGAGGTCGCTCGGGGGTACAATAAGCACGTACGGGCTCGGCCATTTGCCGTCGATGACCTTGTCTTATGCCAGGTCATCCAACAGAAGAACAAGAAGAAATTAATGCCCAACTTGGAGGGGCCATTTCGTGTCACAGCCAAGGTCGGCTATGGGGCCTACAAACTTGCCGAGATGGACGACACAACTATTAGTAACCCGTGGAATGCCATGAAACTCAGAAAATTCTATGGATAGGATCCTTTCCTTCTCATTTTTCCTATCTTTTTTGTCTCGGGCACTTTTGTTAAGCCGAGGGCTATCGCAGTGTTAATGACAAGATCCTTTCCGATTACTTTTTGTTCTCATGTTGTTTTTCTTATTCACTGCTGAGCGTTCGGTTGCGCGATACCTTTTCCTTACATGATCGGTACGGATCACCACGGCACAGCGTTCGGTTGAACGAGTGCTTGGGTTCGCTTGAACACCATTCAGTCATTAGAGGGTTCGGTCGAACCTCAGCCTGGTCCCACCACTGTCTCGGCCAAGGGCTATTAGACAGGGGCCATTCTCACACCATCACAATTGGGGCTCGGATATTGGGCGCCCGGCTGACTGGTACAATTGATGTTTTGCTTCAGCAAAAGGCAAGGGGGCTATTCTTAACCCTTGCCTTTCCCCGAAGCAGGGGGTAAGGGGTACGCTCACACTTATAAACATTCACGAACACTTATAAACATTCAAGAAAGTTGAAATGCAACAAGCAGAGGAAACATCCATTCAAACAAAACAGAGTAGGGGCTCGGCAGTGGTGCAGCGTTCGGCGCCGGCCCCTTAACAAAGTACCTGTTTGAATTACATCGAGAGTCCTGGCAGTGGTACGTCGTTCGGCCAGTCTCCAAAAACAAAAGTCCTAACTGCTCCTACCGAGCCTAAAAAGTCAACAAAGAGAAGGAAGAAAAAATCCTAAACTTCTACAACAGCGTTGTCAGCCCCCTCCTTGTTGCCCACCTCGCCGCTTCCTCCTGCCCCGCCGGCACCATCAGGGCTGTTCTCTTCAGCCTCCTCTTCGAAGGGCATCTCGGGTGCTTCGGGGACAGTCCGGAGGGGGGAGTCAGATGGCACATCCGCCATGTTAAGGCCTCGGATGATCGCCGCAGGCCAGCACGCAGAATACCCGAGGAGGTAGCCCTTCTTGAAGGCTTTCTCTTCGTTATCCAGGGCCTCCTGGGCGAGCCGGGCAAGGGTGTCGCTTACCCCCCTCTGATACCCGTTCTCATCTGTCGCCCGCAGATCTTCAGCGTGATCGGCTTGAGCTCTTGACAATGCCTTCTCAGCATTTGACGCGAGGGATTCGGCAGTGACGGCCCGCTGCTCGGCGGCTGTGGACGGCCACTTCCGGCGGTTCCGGAAAAATGTTTTTGATTTAAAATATATGAGTCGCCACCCGGGATTTAATTTAGAAAATCTTTTTGGTACCCGAGAAACCGTTTAAAAGTAATTGATGACTCTTATGCCGTTTTGGAAAAGATTCTATTTGGGTCCGGAAGCCAAGTTACGGGCGGGGAAGGTTTTTGGAAAAGCACCTCGCTCGCTCGGGATACTCCCGGTCTCTACTAAATATTTGTGGGATAAAGAAAATATTTTATTGGAAATCTTTGACAATTAAACAATTAAATAACAGGAAATAATAAATAAATGACATTAACAAGACTACCAGGAAATAAAATAAAATGGAAGAACTAAATGTTAAATAGAGTAAAGTTGAGGGAAAAAGTGTAATTTTGAAAATATAAATCGCACCAGAGGATAAGAAAACAGGGGAGATTTACTGGAAAACAGAGGAAAATAAAGGAGAGCCGTTCGGCTCTCTGGGAGGGCCGTTCGGCTCTGATGAGAGAGCCGTCTGGTCCTAAACCAGAGCCGACCGGTCCTCTGGTTGTTTTTTACAAAATATTTTCTATCCACTGGAAGGATGGAGTTTTGACTCAAAAATCGGTTTCTTTTATACAGGAATTCTCCTAAGAGGAGTATTAATGTTTGAAAAATGTTTTGTAGAGAAAATATATCCCGAAAGAGGGCTGAACCATGCGATTATGATGAAAAATCGCTCGTTTCAATACCTCGGGAAGATTTTACTGGAAATAAACTTTCCCGGACCCGAAGATAACTACCAGAGTTATTCCGAGTTCAGGAAGAAACCCCTCAAAAAAAGCGTGGTTACTGAACCTGGCCCAAAAAAATACAATTTGTATACCTTGATTGAATCGATTCAGACGCCAAAGGAAATTGGTCTTTTTCTTGAGTTTGATTCTCAGTGCTTTTGAAGATTTCTGGAGTTGAGTAGGAGAATTCTGCACGATATATCTTTTCTTTTGCGATCTCCGGTATCGTAAGCACGGTCCCTGAAGTGAGGGAGAGGGATTGGTTTTTATAGCCGTTCGAGGTTAACCACCGGATCACGCAAAAGATTTTTGCCATCATGATATTCCCCGGCGCGGGGAATATATTCTTCTGCACGAATCTCTGAACCCGAATTTTCTGACAAGACAGGTAACAGACAGAGCCGGCCGGCTCTCAAAGAGAGCCGTCCGGCCCTGATATCACCGCCGGCCGGTCTTCTTAAGGAGATAAAGCCGCCCGGTCCAGGGATCAAAGCCGTCCGGTCCTCTACTCCTTACCTCTGGAAATTCTTTGTTTGTTTTCAAATTGTTTTAAAGGTGCGACCGATCCTTTCATGGTATTCTACATATTTTCTTTTATTCATCATCGGGGATGCATAAGTCATCAAAATTGGGGTGTCTACAGTTGCCCCTCTTCGACGCGGCTTAGTCACCATCATGTTGGTGTAAGTCGTGTTGAAGATTCGGACATCCCAATTTGACCAACCGTGCGAGAAAACAATAAGATAGAAAACTTGGTCGAGCTTAGGGCCTCCTACGTACCTCGTTTGTGAGGATCAGACCAATCGTAGTTCGGTGGGGCCGCTTATGAAAATTGATGCCTCATTTTTCAATGAGGGAAAAACAAGTGATATTTAGTGAACAAAAACCGACGAATGTTTTGAAAAATTTAAATGCCGCGTAAGGGCTTACATTAAAATTTTAAATGCCGTACAAGGACTTACATAAAAAAATTTAAAATGCCGTACAAGGACTTACATAAAAAATTTAAAATGCCGTACAAGGACTTACATAAAAAATTTAAAATGCCGTACAAGGACTTACATGAAAGTATTTTTAAATGCCGTGGAAGGACTTACATAAAAATTTCAAAATTCCGTACAAGGAGAACTAACATAATATACTTTTTAAATGCCGTGGAAGGACTTACATAAAAATTTCAGAATGCCGTACAAGGACTTACATGAAAATATTTTTAAATGTCGTGGAAGGACTTACATAAAAATTTCAAAATGCCGTACAAGGACTTACATAAAAATATTTTTAAATGCCGTGGAAGGACTTACATAAAAATTTCAAAATGCCGTACAAGGACATACATAAAAATTTCAAAATGTCGTACAAGGACTTACATAATATACTTTTTAAATGCCGTGGAAGGACTTACATAAAAATTTCAGAATGCCGTACAAGGACTTACATGAAAATATTTTTATATGCGACTGTGATTTGTTCGGAGTTATGAAAGTGCTTATGACCGGTTCTGGGTCAAGAAAGTGTATATGAAAGTGATTGTGACCGTTCGGAGTCACAAGAGTGCGTGTGACTTTGTTCGGAGTCATGAAAGTGTATGTGACCGTTCAGCGTCACAAAAGTGTATGTGACTATTCAGAGTCACAAGAGTGCATGTGTTGCAAATTGTTTCTAGTGAAAAATTCAGACCGCAGAGGTTAATGTCAAGGAAGACTTAAGAACACACTGAGTGCCTACAGAGGATTTTAGTTTGAAAAATTGTCAATGAGAACTTTTGATTGAAGAATCATCCCGGAGGATGGTTGTGTGAGACTCAGGTTTCGACACTTGATGACATAATGACAACATCCCATTTTTTTTTTTGAAAAGGTAGGAGGCACAACGGGGTGTCTCTTTTGCTTTACTGTCTTTCCTTTTGGCCAGGGTTTGGATTTCGGGCTGACTCTTGAGGCTTGAGCTTCTAGGTTAAGGTTTGACCCTTGGGTTTGTTGAGGCTGAAACTTGTGGCTTTGAGCCTTCTTGGATCACGGCGTATGCTTGCCCCGGTGAATGGTGGTGGGCTGACATGCTCCTATTTCTTGGATTTGGGCACATGCTTGCCCCATTGAATGGTGGTGGGCTGATGTGCCCCACCCTTGGACAAATGTGCCCCTCAGTTTTGAATCTGTGGTTTTGGCCATCATTGATTCTTCCATGCATTGAAATCGTCTTCTACGAGTCTAAGACTAACAAGACCATTTAGGGCTTGACTGGACAAAGACCTTGTGTGAATTTGAACAAGGTCCAGACGGAGGAGTGACTTTACAATGATGCCCCTTGGCAAGACATGGACAATGAAGTGTATTTTTTACAAGACCATGCTGACTGAAAGGATTTGACAAGACTGACATGGCCGAGAGATTTGACTGGTCATATGGACAACATAGTGGATTTTGACATGACTGACAAGGCCGAGAGATTTGATCGGCCTTTTGGAGAAAGGGGTGGATTTTGACAAGATTATGTTGCCTTGAGCATGATAAACTTGAGGATGGCAAAACGTGCCCCACAATTGATATTGAAACTGTTATGACAAAATTGAGTTTTTGATGACTTTCCCTTCGGGATTTTGAAATTACTTCACTCCGTCAAATGATGATCATTCAAATCAATTATTTTGTCAAAACATGAGATTTATCATTTTGAACCCATGCCCTGGGTTGCTGATGATGATCTGATGCCCTAGTTTGGAGTGCTGTTGTTGAAGACACAATGATGTGCCTCAGTTTGGATTTCTGCTTTGGCTGACGCCACTATTTGCACAATGCTTTGACTTTTAAGGGAGATTAGACTGTTCCCTTTTTTACTTGGATTCTCACTATCAAGTTGTGCTTTCCAATCTGAAAGGTCTTTATTCAGGTTATAATGGGGTCAAGGTTTTGGGCTTGACAAAGAAAGGATAATAGACTCAAAATCTTATTTTCCTTCGGGTTATTGGAGCTAGCAGCTATCTTGAACCTCAATGGTGCCCCTTCTTGCTTTCAATGGGCATTTTCTTTGTGCCCCTTTTGCTTGAGTATTTTCGCAATTTGTCGTGCCTATGTGTTTGACACTTTCATTCTTTTTGAAATTTTGACGTGCCGATGACAACAACGTGTTTTGGCACTTTGTTTCTCTTAATTCACTCAAATGTGGGGGATAGCTGCCTAGCTGGGTTATTTTCAAAGAAATTGATTTCAGGCTCAAAGAGGGTGATCAAGGGATATATTTATCTGGGGAATAAAAGCAAAGAATGCATTTCTTCATTTTGAATTGCGCAACTTGATAGAAAGAATCTGTTCATGCTCTAACTTTTGCCTAGATCACATTTTGAAGTTTTAATCTAGCGAGCCTTTTTACCTTAACTTTTGCCTAGGCCGCCCTTGGGGGTTTTCGACCTAGCAGGCTTTTTCTATACCAAAGCATTGCTTCTTGATGGCACTGTGGAATGGTGTCTGGAATTCCTTCTTCTTTCGCAGGGCAAGGATTCAATCTCGTGTTTCGAAGTGATTCTCATGATTCTCAAATGATGGTGGAAAACAATTCCAAGCAACTCAAGTTTATTATGACAATTTCAACACAAAGGTGTGACATAAAAGTTATTGAAAGTTGCGACCGAACCATAGAGGGTTGCCTACGTATCCCTTTGCAAGGAATCAGGTCGTGCGTAGTTCGGGACTACAAAGCTGACTCTAGTTTTGGTTTCCTGATAATAGTAGGACATTACAGACTCGAATTTGAAGACAGACACAAACTTGAAAGCAAAGAGCATGAAAGACCCGAAACAAAACCTATCACGATAAAGATGAAGACTTGACTTGAAACTTGAAAACTTGACTCGAAGATTTTGACTTGACTTGCATGCTTCCAAGACTCGTGGAAGATTGAGCTGTTGCATGATCACTGATGATTCATTGGTTAAGCACGGTTTTCAGCTTTGCTAGGAATGGACCCGTTGTCAATGAGATCTTGAATTTTATGGCGGAGGCGGTGGCACTCATCGGTAGCATGACCGGGCATTTGGTGGAATGCACAAAAGGCATTTGGGTTATGCTAAGATGGGAGCTTCTGAGGTAGAGGAGTTGGGGGGAGTGGTTTGATATGGCCGGTTTTGAGGAGCTCGTCATAAACCGAGGATAGGGGTGCGGTGAATTTGGAAAACGATCTTGGTTGGTCTTTGGGCCGGTTGATTTGGGTTGTGGTTCTGGTTGGCTTGGATTTTTTGGTGCTGTTGATTGTGAACTTCGATGAAGTAGCTGTATACTGGGTGCTGCTATCTCCATAGTAAGCCTTTTCAAACTCTGAATCATAATCACCTTTCCCAATGACACCATTCTGTATCGCCTCCTCAATGGCAAGGCCTGCTTGATAGAATGTTTCGAAATTTGCAGAAGTCTGAAACACCACCAAGTGTTTAGCAATGTCTGGTGACAGGTTGCGAGTAATGATTCTCATCTGTTCCTTTTCAGAAGGTCTGTCAATCATCTGAGAGGCTTTCTTTCTCCACCTTTTGACAAAATCAGCAAAAGATTCATCTTTCCCCATCTTTGTTGATTCCAGCTCTCGAATAGTCATTTCGAGCTGGATGTTGTAATTGTACTGGGCTACAAAGGCTGCTTCAATATCCTCCCAAAGTCCTTTTCTTTGAAACATCTAGTTTCAGAAACCAACGCAATGCTGGCCCGGTCCCTAAAGTGAGGGAGAGGGATTGGTTTTTATAGCCGTTCGAGGTTAACCACCGGATCACGCAAAAGATTTTTGCCATCATGATATTCCCCGGCGCGGGGAATATATTCTTCTGCACGAATCTCTGAACCCGGATTTTCTGACAAGACAGGTAACAGACAGAGCCGGCCGGCTCTCAAAGAGAGCCGTCCGGCCCTGATATCACCGCCGGTCGGTCTTCTTAAGGAGATAAAGCCGCCCGGTCCAGGGATCAAAGCCGTCCGGTCCTCTACTCCTTACCTCTGGAAATTCTTTGTTTGTTTTCAAATGGTTTTAAAGGCGCGACCGATCCTTTCAAGGTATTCTACATATTTTCTTTTATTCATCATCGGGGATGCAGCGGCGCTCTTCTCTCGGGAAAGGGCATCCACCTCCTTCCTTAGCCCCTCCAGCAGGACAAGATCCTCGCCATGGCTCTTCTTTTCGGCGGCCAGCTGCTGCTCCGCCGCGAGCTTCTCATTGCTAAGCCCGAGGATCTTGTCCCCGAGGGCAAGCGCGTCCTGACCAACCTGTAAAGAATGACACACGTAATGAAGATTAGTAATCCGAGCGCAAAAACTTGGAAAAATATTCAATCAGCAAAAAATTCGATCGGCAAATTTTTGAAGAAAAGACTTACCCGTGCGGCATCGGCAGAGAGGTCGATGTAGTTCTCGCCAATCCCCTTCGGGATCTGCTCCATATCCCGCGGAAGGGCCAGCCGCTTCAAAAGTGTAACAGCGACCTTTTTGTCCGCCCGAGCGCTGGCTGACTGCTTGACTGGCACGCCTCGGGCGGTTCGGAGGGCTGGGACGAACAGGTCGTCGCTACGCCCAGAGTTCGGCGGCGTGGTTCCAGGCGGAGTAGCGGACGGAGTTGAACCCCTCGGGGGAAGCAGAGAAGAGGGTGGGGGCTGGACGGAAACATTCACAAGCAGGGGAAGAGACGAGTCGGTCTTGGTCGGATGTTGGGCCTCGGAGGACAAACCTGCGGCAGTCTGGGCTCTCTGTTGCCAGATTCGCTTTTGGGTATCCCTTATGCTGCTACCTCCGGCCATATCGCCTTCGGAGGAGGGATCGGTTAAAAGCGTATTCGGTCTTGATCGTTCCCTCGGCACCCGCTCTCGGCCGACGAGATCTTGAGTCGTGAGCTCGGGATCGCAGTGGCGGTGGCGTCTCAGGCCTGTTCTAGAAACCGGGCCCTTGCTCCTCCTCAGAAAGCCCTTGTAACTAGGCACGTAACCGAGGATCGCTGGGGCTGTCCTATTGGGGAGTTGGAAAATTGCGTCGATCGCGTCGTCGTCAGCGTCGTCGGCAAGCCTCCTGGTAACCTTCCCACAAGCTGCATAAGGGAAAAAGATACATTAGAGCTCGGCAATGCTTGAAGCAATATTTCAAGAAAAATGCAAGTTAAACGGAAATACTCTAAGTAAGTGCGCTCGGCTAACCTGGGTCGCCCCGACGCCATGGGATCGGGAAGGTCTTTTCCTCTTCAGGACCCCAGGTAAAGTTCCCTTTGATCATGACCAGCTCGCAGGCTTGGCGCTCGGAATCCGACAGCTCATCGATTAAGTATGGGTACTCGAAGCGTATCGTGAAATAATACCTCCCGTAGGTGGGGCTCCGAGCCGCCGTGTACACGGCCATAAGGTCATGTAGGAAGAAGTCCAGGTCGTGGGCTCGCTTCAGCTTGGCAACCGAGCATATGACTCGGTAACTATTGGTGGTAAGTTGGTGGGGGGCGAGGCCGTAAGCATGCATGAACTGATGCAGCAGAAGGGGGAAAGGGAAGGTCAGGCCGCCCTCGGTTATCGCCATAAGTGGAACGGTGACTTGGTCTTCCTGGTAATGGATTTTGCCATCCGTGGGCCTCGATACTTCGACGTCCTCGGGGATCCCATAGTCTCTTTTGAAAGCAGCGAGCATCTCCGAGCTCCCGTCGAAGTACTCGGAGACGAACTGGCACGACCCGTGCTTTAGGTTCGGTGGGGGGATCGACTCCCAGTCGTCCCCATATTCGACCGCCTGGAGCCCCGCAGACGCACCTTTAGAGCCCTCGGGCGATTGCACGTCGATTGGGCTTGCGTCGACGGTCTCGATCTCGGAGATGAGGTCATCCACACCGATCAAGTCAACCACGACGGGCCCCTTGCCTTTGTCAAGTGCCGAGCTTACTTCAATCGCGTCCGGCTCGGAGGCGAAATCACCGGAGAGGTCGGGCAGCTCACCAGGGTTGATCCGAGGCGACAACGGGTCAGCTTGAATGTCGGGGCTTGGGTCTCTGGCGCTCGGGTCATTCGGGGTCGGAGGAGCCCCCGACGAGGAGGCTCCCAATCCCGATTCCGCTCGGATGACAAAACCCTCCATTTCTCTCCACTGGTGTGGGGGAATTGCTCGGAGAGGGGGGATGTTCAGCGGTGTTGACGGTATAGCTCGGTACCTGTACCCGCGGGATTTGATGTACTCACGACGGATGAAAGACCTGGTCTCGATGTCAAGGCTGGGATCTTCAAGAAGGTCGAGTTCGTTGGAGGAGGACCGGCCCGAGCTCATCCGAACTGGAACCTACACAGTGCACGGGTGAACACAGCAAACCGTCAGCCATGGGCAATGGTTGAGACGGCTCAGCCCTTACCGAGCCCTCCTATGCAACGATAATGGGGGCTACCTAGTCCTAGCGAACGGCGCGCTCGGGGATCAGGAAGGGCGGTCTCGGCTAGGTTATTTGTAACGCTCAGGTCGGAGCATGAGATATTTTTCCAAACATCATGGGGGATCCAGAAGTCGGCCACCGTGCGCCGTCGCACACGGTTGCCGGAAATCCCTAGACACCGGTGGTCAAAACCCCACAAAACCCTAAAGGACCTACTTCTAAGACGTGACAATACATGAAAATGCATAGAAATGAAAGAAAAGCGCTTAAAATGAGAAGAAAAGGTGGGCCATACCTCATTTTTGCGAAGAATAGGGTCTGGAACGGCGGTTCGCGGCGGAGCACGATGGAGCAAAGCGATAGTGACGGCTGCGCGCGGCGGAGTAAGGACTGGAGTGAGAGAGGCAGAGTAACGGTTCCTCTCCCCCCCCCCCTTCCCGTATTTATAGAGGGAGGGGTGGGGGAAGGTGGGTAATAATGGCGGTGCTTCGGATACCAAACGATGCAGCCACCAAGCCAACCAACGGGTGACAGCTGTCCATAGGTCAGGGTAATGATGGCCGCCGCTCAGGATTCGAAGCATCAGGCCTCCCGAGCCACTGGGGGTGTGACACCTGTCCCGCGTTCGAAACCGTTTGGGCAGGAAATCGAGGCGGCAACGTTCGGGCCAACGGCATAGCAACACGTGGCATAAGACCACGTGGGGTAGTAGGGGCCCGGGCTGACAGCTGTTCCACACCATCACATCGAGAACAATCTCCGAGGCAGCGTCACATCACGTGACGTTTAGTATCTCAGCCCAACACGCAACGCCTCGAGCCTTATGAGCCGGGGCTGGAAGATCGGGGAGCTTCTTCCTACGCTCGGACAAGTATTGATCAGGGCGATAGGCCGCAGCACCTCGCCGCACGGAGAGATCAACCCCCTCGGATACCGACTGCATACCAAGAGCGTTGAGGGGCTATTGTAGCGGCCAGGCTCACCATTGCCCATCTGGCCTTGTACCCTTTGCGTGGTTCACCCCTGTTAGCCCTTACCGATGATAGGCGGCGTTGTAGCGCACGTCCAAGACCGCGCCCTGTGAGCGCTCGGATGCATGCTACCGTGGGTATGGCCCGAAGGCGGGGCTTAGTTTGGTGCGGAGCGGCACCCAGCCCGTCCTCAGTAGAGGGTAGCGCTCAGGGGAACGCCTGACAGCCTACTCGAGGCAGCGCCGAGGGCGTTGGGATCGGGCGGTTACAACCTCGGCCATACGAGCGTGGGACGGGGTGCACTGGGGCTCGGCACCGAACGTGCCCGACAACCTGCAATGAGCGTGGGACGTGCTTGTATCGTCACGTGGATGCCCGATTGCTTCTCCCACACGAGTTGGCTCAGTGAATGACAGATGTGACATGGTGACGTTAGCTAAATCCCAGTGCTCGAGGGCAGCCAAGGTATAAATGCTTGGTGCAGGCGCGCGTGAGCCACTCGATGGGCGTGGAAGACACGCCCCACGGTCCCTATAAATACTCCACTCACCTACCGTATTAAAGGCGGTCTCTCTCTCTTCATTAAACTCCCCTAACTCACTCTCTCTCTACATTTATCACATACATCGTCTTCTCCGATCAATTACTAGGCCGTCGGAGTGCCGTCCCGGACAACCACCGTCCGGGCTAGGCACTAACACGGTTGTTCAGTGTGCAGGTTGCTTGTTCTACTCAGCGGCTAGGATTACGGCGAGGCCATAGTAGCTCACCTCTACCTCCAACAACACCCAGGGCGGTCCAAAGAGGCTATTCCGGCGAAGATCCCCCACACATATCATTCAATTTCGAGTAGAATAATGAAAATCCAGATCGAGCCAGGCATTTTCAAAACCTCATAGAGATCAAAATCCCTGTTCATTTTCAATGGCAACCACATCATCAAACATCAACTGATCTTCTGTGGAGTGAGTACTAATCACTACAGATATCTCAAAACCAGTGGACTAAAATATGGTGGTGGTACTACCCTCTGCAAAAAAAAAAACGAAGACACAAGAAGATTCAACAAGATTCCCCATAGCAAGAGAAAAATCAAAGAATCTTTTGGTAAGCAAATTTGGACTGAACCTTTGAGATGACCCCATTAAATTAAGAAATCCGCGCAAGCAAGCTTGGTTAGTGCTTCCGCTTCCACTAATGAAAAATTCATACTTCACATCACGTCACCAAGCTAAATTTTCTACGTAAACAAGATTCCCCCAAAGTTTGGACAGTTTTTCTGTTGTCAGTATATTATAGACAGCTCAGCAATGAATCTGATTGGGTACTGGCTAGTGAAGTGGCATACAATAGTATAGATGTATTGGGTATTGTTAGGGCATCCCTTACCCATCCTCAAAACTCTCAAATGGAGAATGAATGTGACATATTGAGGGAATATTTTATAATTTATCTTCTCGTTTCTTTAACTTTTGTACTTTATGAGATAATTTTAGAGGGACCCATTATACTTTTTACTCCAAATTTATTTTTGGGTCTCAATTTAATTCCAAATATAGAGATTCAAAAGTAAATTTGGAGATCAAATCTCTAAAATGTACAATGGATCCCTCTAAAATTCTCTCATAAAGTACAAAAATTAAAAAAATGGAAGGATAAATTACAAAATAACAAATCAAATAGTGGAGGGATATATTAACTTCTTACCTAGCACACTTAGACTAGCGGAACAAAGCCTATATGGTTGTTGGGAAAGTCATGCTCGAACCGGCACAAGATCACGAATCAGAGTCTATGTCACACATGCTTGTTGTGGGTGGTGAAATTAAACTTGGGACGGTGCTAATGCCACGATAGAAACTTTTAATGCCACGATTCATTGATGATCCCTACCATGAGAAGACAAAATTGGCCTTCTTTATTGTTTACCAGCTATTATTGCCGGTGGTGGAGCCACATATAGGTCAGCGTGGGCCTGTACCCACACTGGATTTTTGGAAGGATTTTTTTTTCTTTTGCAATCTTTAGAAAAATATACATCACTCTTTTTTATAAAAAAAAATAAACTAATTAGTGCTCTTGGGGCGCCATTACTTGGTGTTATGATGTCATTCTTTTGTACATATTTATGTGGAACTCAAGAATAAATATATGAGTTTTACCTAAATATGTAATGAAGGCCGATAAAAAAAAGTGATGGAGAAGGGTGTTAGGGCATCATGTGGCGATGCCCTAGAACCACATTATAACTAATTATTCACAAACAAGCCTTAATTAAGTGAATTTTTATATCAAAACTATAATGTGTTTACGGAACCCCAGACCTCCACCAACTCGAACCCGAGACCTCCCCTTGGAAGCCTAGGGGTACAACAAAATAGGCTTAGAGGAACATCTATCCGTAAAATGTAAGTCAAGCGAGACTTATTTCAAATAAAAATCAAGACTTTTTGTGCCCTCACTAGAGCAATTTTCTGGCTACGCCACTGATTATTGCCCTCTCAAGAACCCACCAAATCAAAGAAGCCGCCACCATTGTTGAGTTCCTCCACCTTCAATGGCTGAGGAAACTCATCATCCGTGACCGGCAATCTTTAATGCAATGAAACCCTAAACTTCTGCTCACCACAAGCCAGCCAATACCTCATCTATCCCTCGTTGGTGACTTCGCTGTTACTGCCTCCTCGTGCCGTATATGTGCCTCGTGCCGTAGATGTGAAGGGCGAACCGATTAGCAACTGAAAGTGTAATTCGGAAAATAATTTGTTCATGCCTTCGTACTGTTTCATGTACTAGTAGTATCTTTGTTTTTTTGGGCGATTAGATTAGAGAGTCAAAGTGAACCAGCGAATCATGCAAATGGGAATCTGTAGATTAAATAAGTGTGTGTCGAGAGGGCCGGGATATTCATTTTAGGATCAATGCTTAGAACTTGATTTCTTACCCTTTGTTCGGAGCGAAGAGATGAACGGAGAAAATTCTATGGTTGAAGGGCACTTTTGTCTTTTCAGTGCCAGGAATTTGTTTTTGTCGTGGCGTTAACAATTCATTTCGTGGCATAATTCATTTCGTGGCATTAGCGCCCTCCTTAAACTTGAGATTTCAATTTGTGAAAGTACAAGATGATCAATTAACTACTCATGGCAAGGCGAAGGAAAAAAGTTCCCGACACATGGTACTACTGTTGAGATTGGGCCAGATTTATGGTAGAGCATGAAGAAATGTAAGCCTATGTACAAAAGTCTATAAAATGAATGGGTATGATTAGCAAAAGGGGCATTGCGAAAACTATGATATCGAGCGAAGTGTTAAGAAGGGTTGGGTATATTTGACACGAAAAATAAAATAAATCTATGTAATTAAGCTAAAAATAAATATTTTTATGAGTAATTTTATCCATTAGACATTTATTTGATGAACTGTCAAGTTAAAAAAAAAAAAAATTAGATAAACGTAGGACTTTTTGACATAACATGACAACCTCAACCCGAAACATGACACAAAAATTTGGTGAGTTGAAAAATATTGTGGGAATTCATAAATAAGATTTTGTAACACGTAAATGACACGAAGACCTGTTGCTCACCCTTACAAGAGCGTCAGGCTAAGTAGTGACCGAATTCATAATGTCCCTCTGCTTAAAAAACTCTACACTACTTTGATTTCTCAATGGAAAATCCTATGGGTACAACACTTTTGTGTACACCAAATGTACACCGTTTCCGTGAGACTTATTTCGGGGTTCCACACAAATGATCGGAACCGTTCAATATTCTTAAAATACTTTTTTAAGGGCCACTGTTAAAAATTAGCTCATTTCAACATCGGTAAGAACTCGGTCGATTCTATGCCCAATTTACTGACAGGAAATTGGGCAAATATTCGATCAAGGCCTTACTGATGTTAAAAGGGGCTAATTTTTTATGGTGGCCCTTAAAAAGTGTTTTAAAAATATTGAACGACTTTGATCATTTGTGTGCATCCCGAAATGCTACCACAAAAGCGGTGTATATTTGGTATACACAAAAGAGGTGTACCCCTAGCAGGATTCTTTCTCAATTGCTTGAGTTCGATCAACCAAGGCTTTGGGAGCTCTTCTGACTTAGCAATAAGTCTTTCAAACTTTCGGCCAAACTTTATTGTCTGGTGAGCACTGGCTTGTTTTGGAGGCACGGAGAATTAAAAAAGAACTAACCATGCATGCAAAATTTGCACAAATTAAGATTAACCTTCTGCACTTGAATAAAACAGAGAACTTGGTTTTGTGCAAGATAGTGCTCTGTGATATCTAGTTTCCTCTTGTCTTTGCTACAGCTGGAGTATGTCCTAGTTTAGTGTGTTTTGCTCTCCTCAAGGTATCCCCTTGAGTATTGTCCCTTCGTTAGTATAAAAATCTGGTTCCAAAAAAAAAAAAAACAGAGAACCACTTGAGCATTTATCTATGATTTTCCAATTCCATCTCTCATTGATGCCTACAGCTTCGGTAAAGGAGATGGGTAACAGGTGCCGCTCTACTTTGAACCCAGTGAGGTCAAGCGACCTTGGTAGGTTCGGAAAATGCACTACAAATTTTTTTTTGTATGTATAGAGGGAAACTTTTTTAGCGGGGTAAAAATAAATGAAACTCCACTTAAAATTTCAACAAGTGATTAGTACAGCCTAAAAAACCAAAATAAATCCAAGTCAATAAATTTTGAGAAAATAAAATCTTTAATTAAATAAATAACTGAAACCCAGCCTTCTGTCTCCTCTCTTGATCTCACATTGTTGGCTAAGGCACAGCCGGAATAAGGAATCGGTTAAAGTGTTGAGTACTCAATAACATGTCAACGTGTATGTTACCAAACCAGTTATTTGATCAACAATTTAATACTCAAAACAAGATATTCAATTGATTTTTACTGCCACTTCTTGATTATATTTAGTTTAGGCCTCGATTAATTTCTTGAGAAAAATTATGTTTAGTGGTGTTGAAAATGAATCTAAATTCAACGCTTTCAAAATATGAAGGCTCGTCATGGGACATTGCAAGACGCTAAGGGTTGAAATAGAGTAGCTTTTAGTATAACAGTGAAATCTATAAATTTAATTTTTTCTTTTGCACGTAATTATCAAATAGAGTAGCTTTTAGTATAACAGTGAAATCTATAAATATATTTTTTTCTTTTGCACATAATTATCTCATCAAGTCAGATCTTATTATTTGCACAGAGCTTTTCGTAGTAAGAATTTTAGTCATCGCTAGATGAAAATTCTGGAGCCGCTCTTGGATTGATTTGTGTACTTCTATCCAACAACTTCCTAGACTTGCCAAAGATTTCAGACATAAATAGGCGGCTCTACAATATAATAAGTGAACACCAACCCAAAAAAAAATACTCCCTCCGTTCCAAAATTTTTGTCCAGTCCGCAAAACGAGGACTTAAAAATAATAAGTCTTTTAAAAGAAAATTTTCTAATTTTTTTTCATAAATTAAAAGAACTCGTTGATATCTAGTAACTTGTTAAAAAAAAATTGAATTTTTCTTGAAAATTTTTGTGTTATTTTCAAGTTCTCGTTTTGCGGACCGAACAAAAGTTTTGGGACGGAGGGAGTATTATTTAGAATACGTGTAATATTTTTAAATTTTCTTTTAGTTTAGCCCTTCCTGAACACCTAACCTAAAATAATTTGAACACGCATAAATATTTGAACACTTGACCCCAAAAAATTTGAACGATTAGCCAAAAAAAATATGCCAACAAACCAACACAATGTAGACAACGTACCCAATTAAAAGCCAACAAGCCATAGGCGGCTCCATAGCTTTCCTTAAAAGCATGGTCAATTGAACAACCTAAACTCTTTTACGTGTTATATTACATGCAATAATTTTATATCAGGTTTATTTGACACAAGCTAGTCCTATACTGTGAACATCCAGCAATTCAGAAAAATTGTAATTGAACACCTAATATATTAGCTCAAAACAACGTACACACTATTATGATAAAAAAAAAAAAAATAGTTAGAGAAAAAAAGCATAGTATTGAGGGCTATTTTGTCACGTCCTCATTTTTAATAACCAAAATATATATAAACTCCACGTAGGATAAGTCAAAAGTCTTACATTCAACCATTGAAAAGTCAAAGTCAATACATGTTCTATAAATCAAGTCGGTACCCGTACCCGAATGCATAAGTAGAACTTGTATCACAGTTATTACACCACTTCATAGTCAAAAGATATCAAATAACTAATGGAGTTACAAAGTCAACTTAGCCAAAAATAATGAGTTTCCAAGATGATATGATAATTCCATGCTAGTGAACTTGTCAAAACATGCACACACTCCAAGCATCCAACGTTATGCGTCTCGTTGTGTACCTGAAAATGATAGGGTGAACTCACTAGCCCAGTAGAAAACAAATCTACTAACGCTAAGGGTATAGAGAATGAAATGTGCAAAAAATAAAGGACAACATGAATGGAATGACTAACGGATAAGTATCCAAGTGTCTCAATTGGTATCCAAGTGTCCAAAATAATATCAAGATGTCCAGAGAGACCCAAAAATCCATTAAATTTGTCACAAATCACCAACAAGTGTAACACGTGTCCAGACTCGTACCCCGTTATCATATGTGTCATTCCTGCCATGCATATCTTTCATGAGCTTCATTCAATATAATTCGGGCATATCCATTCGAACTTCGTGTCATCTAGACAGACCCTTTTCGGGCTCCGTGCCAACCAGACATACTCTTTTCGGGCTCTGTGCCATCCGGACATACCATTTTGAGCTCCGTGCCAACCGGACATACCCTTTTCGGGCTCCGTGCTATCCGGACATACCCTTTTCGGGCTCCGTGCTATCCGGACATACCCTTTCGGGCTCCGTGCCATTCATTTAACTCATCAATCACATTTCATGTTCATTTAGGTATCCATGCATCGCCTCAACTCAATTTAACACTCAAAACCCTAATTCGATCATTTATCGTCAAAATAGTGTCATTAGGTGTAAAATATAGAACACGAACCCCGAGGGCACTTAAGGTACCATCAAATATGCCAAATTATACTCATGACACGTCTCTCAAGGTGTTTCGGGTCAAATAGAATGGTTATAGTACGTACGTCGCACAAAATGGGCCAAAAAGGGTCAAAAGGAGCAAAACTGCACGAAGGGGGGTTTGGATCGATCCAAATAAGTTTGGATCAATCCAAAATCAACTGGAATGCCACTAAAATAGTTTGGATTGGATCGATCCAGATGGGTCCTGGGCAGGTTTGATGAGTTTTGAACAGTCTGAGTATTTTTGCCATAACTTTTCACACCGGACTCTGTTTGGAACGAGTTATATATCAAAACGTAGGAAATTTGAAGAGCTACAACATTGTAGTTTTACACTTTTCCTAATTTTTCCTCGACGTTGCCCGAAAAGCATGAACAATGACCAATACTAGCAGATTTCCACCCATGATGGGGTGTTTCAATCCAAACCAAATTTTAGAGTTTCAATCATCAAACAAACATGAGAGAGAGATATATCATCAACTAATTCATGGATTAAACAACCCAATGTGTGAAACCAAACTCAATTGCTTTTTAAGTGTAGCTCTTTGGGGTCGATTGTGAACGCGGTCATAGTTTATGAAGGTATTATGAATATCTATTTAGCTACGTACTTTTTGTTTGGCATTTCAGTGTAGCTTTTAGGTGGTCAATTGTAATTGAAATTGTAAGTTATTATACTTTACTCCTCTCTATTTCGCATGTCGGTATGTTTTTTTCCTTAAGATATCATTAAGCTACGTATCGAAAGAAGAATTGCCCAAATCGGATTCAGACATATGAAGATATAACTCTAGTTAGGAGGTTTGGCCTGTTTAGGCGTCGATTGAGTGAAATGAGCCCTATTCCCCAATCGTTTTCTTGTTTCTTAAGTTTCCACGACAAATCGCTTCAGATATCACTAAGCTACGTATAGAAAGAAGAATTGCCAAAATCGGACTCACCGAGAGGTTAGGGCTTTTCAAGCTCGGGTGGATGGGGATGTTTTTGCAGAGTATTGGAGTTTGAGGATGAAGAATTGTGTGTCAATTTTGAGAAGCAAATGGTCTTATTTATAGGTTGGCAAAGGTGGTGTCCCGATCTAATTGAAACTCGAATTGGGAGAGTTTTTGGACGTGCCAATCTCCATTTACAAGAGTCCTGAACTTGTTTGCAAAGCAAATCGGTGATCCGATCGACGGGAAGAGGTTCAGTCCTGATCGGGCTCTAGTTGTAAACAAATTATATCAAACAACAGGGTCCCCAACTCCAGCACTGTAGCTTGTACCACTAAAAATACGAAAAACAAAACTGTTTTACGTTGTTTCCTAAAAGGAGGAGGAGGTCAGGGGTTCAAATATCTCCACAAACGGTTGAGTGTTAATTATTTCTCTTCTATTTGGTGGGTTATTTCTCTCCTTAATAGGGCTATTAGTTCATTGCAGACTTTGTTTCCAGTTTGTTGGATTATTTCTCCCCTTAATGAGGTTATTAGTTGGGTTGGGCTTATAGTGATTGTGGAATTTGTTTATAGTTTGACGTAATTCATACTTGTATTCTACCACCGTTCGACAGAAAAGAAAAGTTGTTTCCCAAAAGTCCCTCGCATTAATACGCCATCCCTTGTTGTATTGAATAATTTTTCCTGAACTCAGACGATGGGAAGTAGTTTACATCATCCAAAGCTAATGCTTAGCAAATATATGTATCTTTAGAACGCTAAGGACTCGTTTGATTCGCGGACTATAATAGGTGGGATTGATAGTCCTGGGATTGATAATCCTGAATTATTTGTTCTGGGACTAATTTAGTACTGAATATCACACAATCCCCTATTTAATTTTTGCAGGATTAACATCGGGATATCCCATATTTCGGCCAATCCCATATTTGGTTCCCTAAACAAAATTTCTGGATTAATTTCAGGACTATCTCTTTTTCTCACTCTCTCCATCTCTCAAACCAATTCAATTCATTTTTTTCAAACCAACTCCAACCAATTCAATTCCTCAAAATCCAATTCAAACAAAAGAAAATGCAACACGAGTTCTTAATTCCCAAAATCCAATTCCTCAAAATCCAATTCAATTCCTCAAAATCCAACCCTATGCATGATTGGGAAGCAAATGCAAAAACTTCAATCCTAAACTATCTCCTTCGTCTCATTATAAAAAAAGTCAGATTGTCAAATTCAAAACAGAGAAATAAGTAACCCATATGAAAAAAAGTCAGATTTTCAAATCCAAAACAGACATAGTATCACGATTTGCAAACCCAAAATTTAGATATACGAAAATATAACATATCACGGTTTTCAAGCTACCCATATGAAAAAAATACATCTACAAAGCAGAAAGGGAAAAAATTGCAAATATGTTACACTACTTGCAAACCCAAAACAGATAAATAAGAAACCATTTTACCCATATTTAACATCTTTCACAGATCGAGCAAAATCAAAAAAAGAAAACGTAGTTTAGGGCTCGAATCAATCGGATTAACCTGCTTCGTTTTCAGAGTGTATCAGCAAACGAAGCGAATGGGGGGTTTCCGATCTGCTTCGTTTTCAGAGTGTTCACCATCTTCGTTTGCTTGTGGTCACCTGGTGTGGAGATGAGAGAAGGGGAAATCGATCTTAATCTGCTCTGGTGGAGAGAGAGAGAGAGGCGTGAATGGAGAAGAAGAAGAGAAGAAGTTTGTACTCTCTGACATTTCCGTGACAATTTTGTAATATGGGGGGTTTCCATTCGCGTGTTGTTTAGTCCGGGATTGAGAAATCCTCCCCACCACACGTATTTTTGTCCAGGTATTAGTAATTCCAATGCCTTTTGCGGGAACCAAATAAGGGAAAAGGTGGGATTAGACGCGCATAGTGCTATCCCAGACACGTAATCCCTGAATCAAACATGGCCTAACAGTATTGTATGCCCACTCCACTAGCCATGGTACCCAATCAGAATCATTGCTGAGCTTTCTGTAATATACTGACAACAGAAAAGCCGTCCAAACTTTTAGGGGGACCCTAGTTTTCGTAGAAAATTTAGCTTGGTGGAGTGATGGATATGGATTATTGAAGTGTTTCGTTAGTGGAAGCGAACGCACTAACCAAGCTTGCTTGCACGGATTAATTTAATGGGGTCATCTCAAAGGTTCAGTCCAAATTTGCTGACCAAGAGATTCTTTGATTTTTGTCTTGCGATTGGGAATCTTGTTGATTCTCTTTGTTTTTGTTTTGTTTTACAGTAGTAGTGAATTTTAGTCCACTAGTTTTGAGATATTTTTTTTGGATTAGTAACTATCGCTCCATCAGGAGTTCTCTGTTGATGTGTGATGATGTGGTTGCCATTGAAAAATGGAGAGGGATTTTCTTGCTTCTATCTAGGGTTGCAAATGAACTGAGCAGTTCATGAACTATTCGATGCTCGGCTTGGTAAAAACTTATTCGAGTTCGAGTCGAGTACTATGTGAGTCGAACCTGAACCTAACAGTATTCAGCTCGATTAAACTCGTGAACTTGTAGTATGTATGTATATCTCATAAGAATATTACGTATAAACTTGAAGATGTGTAAACTTTTACATGAACATCATAAATTTTTTTATAACTTATCCATGTATAAATTTTTAAATGTACTATAAACTTAAATTTTAATATAATTTTATAATTTTATATATGTCTTCCTAGACTTGCCAAAGATTTTAGACGTTACGTTGACAGTTTATTTATTATTGTACCCTTCGCTGCTTTCTTCTTAGTATAAAACTAGTCTTTTGATTAAAAAAAAAACAAAAACAGACTAGAATGGCTCACTTCCTTGGAGTTTACTTTCCGTGTTAATCTATCCCAACTTCCAATGATTTCATTTCTGTGACCATGAAATTTCATTATTTTAGAGGATAAAATGCTCATTTAATTTATCATCAAATTCCGGTTCTTAAAATCATAAAATCGTTCACCCAGAATTTGTTAATTTCTCATGATGATGATTGAAAATTGTCAACAAACCCTCTATAATCCGCAAGTGCATTCTAAGAAACGGCCTTTCTAGGTGTCTGGCTACTATCTCAATTTTTACGCTCGTATTTGCAAACTTTTACAATAATAGAAATGCTTTATACTAACACTTTCTAGGAATGAATGTTTTATCTTGCACTAAAGCTCTACTTGTTTTTTTTTTCTTTCTTTTTCTTTTATCATGCACATAGGAGGTATCCCTACACCCAGTGGTGGAGCCATAAATTGACATCGGCGAGGACCGGATTATGAAAGTAATCTTTATTCGATGATTTTTGTCAAGACTAAATCCAATCATTTGAGTTTTAATAGGATAGTTTTGATAAACTAAAATATTAATTTCCATTATTTTTATTATCATATCACTCGACGAACCCTGTATCATTATCGGACGATGACCATAATTTGGTATTCTCAAAATGAAAATTATACTTACTTTTTAATTATTTTTGAATTTTAAATTTTTTTTAAGAATATTTACAAAAAAATGTATACCAAATATACTCCAATAGGAAATTGGGGGCATCCCCGGCCCCCTATATAGTTCCGCCCCTGCCTACACCTACACGAGATCGATGAGACTAATCTACCTAAGGCCCGCCGCATGCAACCTACACCTCCAAAAAGCAATTAGAAGCAACTAGGAGGGTAGATTACTGGACGCGCCTATGAAGTTATCTACATGGACTCTCACCTTCCAATTGATTGGCCTGCTCCTGAGAATCAAACTCACACTTTCAGAATCAGAGCAAACCCTCAGGCCGGACATGGACCCTCGTTGAGTCTCTATGCAACGAGGCCGTACCTCCGTTTGGACTTATTAATTTCTTCCAAAGATGAATTTACCGTTACTTATAGTTTTTGTCGACGCTACTGCTTACAATCACTCATGCAATGAAATTGATTTTGTGGACAGTACTTGCGGAGTTCTAAATCAGAACATTTTGCAAGGCACCTAGACATCTAGATGTTGATGTGGATGTCTCTCTCTAGTAATTCTTACTCAGAAGTTCCGGAGTACAGTCACGTGGTGCTCCGTATCACTCCAACACCACACATGTACTTGAGGTTCACATACATCGTTGTGGGGTCTACATGAATTTTTGGGGCTGGAGTGATCCAGAGCACCACGTGATGGTGTTCCGGAATCACTTAATAGTTAGACGTCTCTCTCCCAAAAAAGCTATTAGAGGAGGAGTGTTTTTTTGTTATGAATCTTGGCCTATAAAACCTCAGCCATGCCACGTCCCACTAACATATTATCATCAACTTCCTCAATATTCCTAGCTAAGGTACAATTTAGTACCATGGCCTCTACACTGTCCATGTTCTTTGCCTTTGCAATTTTAGCCCCTCAATTTGCTTTCTCTCGCCTTATCAAGGAGGAACATTTCATGCTAGAAAGGCACCAGCAATGGATGTCGCACCATGGACGGGTTTACAAGGACGAAGAAGAGAAGGGCGTGCGGTTTAAGATATTCAAAGACAACGTGGATCGTATTGACGCGTTTAATTCTGGCGTGGAGAAAGGATACAAGCTAAGGGTGAACCAATTTGCTGACCTGACCAACGAGGAGTTTCGAGCTTCTCATACCGGTCACAAGAGACAGCAACCTAACAAAGCGATGTCTGTCTCGGAACAAACATTTTTTCGGTATGCAAATGTAACTGTTGTGTCGTCTGTGATGGACTGGCGACAGAAAGGTGCAGTTACTCCTGTCAAGGACCAAGGCACATGCGGTAAGCATTAGTAACAACTCAAAAATAAAATAAAAATTGGACGCTCTTGTCTAAGCTTTAAATTTTTTCGAGTTTAAGTTGTTTAATCTTGTTCAAGGGCACGGTAAAAAAATCCTTCTTGTTTGAACGCACTACAGAGTCATTTGTTTAAATACTTAGAAAACATTTTTAATGAATAAGAGCCACCAAAATAAATACTCCCTCTGTCCCTTTTATAGTGTAGACATTTCCATTTTGAGTTGTCTCTTAATAAGTGTGTGTTTTGAAAAGTTAGTGGGTACATTTCCTATTTTGCCCTTAAAAATAAATTCTTTTTTGAAAAGTTAGTAGGTATTATTATATTGATAAGAGTAAGTAGTGGAAAATAGATGTAAAAGTTGATATGAGAGAAAATAAATTGAAATTACGAGACAAAACACTTAAAAAGAGACAGAGGGAATACTACTTAACGTTTCTTTCGTATATGGGTCCCCATGATAAAGAATTTTTTTATTTTTTTATGATCACCAATGACAAGGGATGAATAATACGTTGGTCCAAAGACGTCCTATCAAGGAAAAATCTGATTCTGTAATACCCAAACAAGATAAATACTCCTTTAAACTAAAAAGTCCAAAGTTACATGCTAAACACATCTAATAAGGTTTTTGTTTTGTTTTTTTTATAAGTACTCATTCTTATAAGTTACTTAAGGAAATGAAGTTTTGAAAAGATAAACCCGTAATAGATTTGTACAAGGACAACGAGGGCCAAGTAATTCTTTCTACGTATGAGTATAATAATTAGTGATAATTAGTGGCCCACAAAATTCTCACCACGTAAGCTTTTTCCTGTTAACATAATAACTCTGTAGATTATTTTTTCATTTTCATCATAAAAATTTGCAGTTGTTAATTTTGCGTCAATTCTTTCGTAAATTATTGGTTTGTCTAGACAAGATGAAATAGAAAAGTAAAAAATATGAACTAAAATAATTTTTTGGATAAAGACAAATAATTCAAAAAATCTGTGTGCATGTGTTACGGATAGATTTTGTCATTAGTAAAAAAAATTCAAGATTTTGATAAAAAAATATTTACTTTTAGATTTCTCTCATTGAGACAAACTAATAATTCGCAAGAAATTAACGCTAACTAACAAGGTGTTTACACCCGTTTTATTAGACAAACACAAGGACTAACAAAGGCGGAAAAAATTTGAGTAAAGACCAAAAAAAATTGTCTAAACGGGCCTAATAAGTTTTGTGGCAATCTTCTGTACAGGAAGTTGCTGGGCATTTTCAGCAGTGGCAGCTGTTGAAGGCATTAACCAACTCAAAACCGGTAAGCTAGTATCCCTATCCGAGCAAGAGCTGATTGATTGTGATGTTAGAGGAGAGGACGAGGGTTGTAGAGGGGGGTGGATGGACAGTGCCTTCCAGTTCATCAAGCAAAACAAAGGTCTCACGACAGAAGCCAAATACCCTTACGAGGAAATAGACGGGACTTGCAAAACCAAGATATTATCGGCCCCTCCAGCTGCCAAGATAGCCGGATACGAACATGTGCCGAAAAACAACGAGAAGGCTTTGCTGCAAGCCGTTGCAAATCAACCCGTTTCGGTTGCCATTGAAGGCGGCGGATTCGACTTCCAATTCTACTCCAGCGGTGTCTTCAGTGGAACGTGCGGAACTATGCTTGACCACGCTGTGACCGCGGTTGGATATGGGACTGCGAGTGATGGGACCAAGTATTGGTTGGTTAAGAATCAGTGGGGCACTGGATGGGGTGAGAATGGGTATATGAAGATGGAAAGAGATGTGGCTTCCAAGGAAGGTTTATGTGGGATTGCTATGAAAGCTTCTTACCCAATTATGTGAAATACTAAAGACTAGCCAAATTCAATGTGTATAATCTTAGTGAAGTGTGGATATGTGAATATATATAATTGGAAACGGGGACCTGTGCTAAGCAATCACAGCTGCCCGTTCAGCAATCAACGGTTTAGATTAATACGGATTATTGTGTAGCTAGTGCATACATCCCATGTTGCACATATACGTCACTATATAGCTCAAGAAGGGAACGTATATATTAGTGGAAGTGTGACATACCTTCTTAATAGCCATATATGTGATTGTGGAAATTATTATGGCTTAGGCCAATTATTTACTCCCTCCATCCGGATTTGTTGGTCCACAAATATACTTTTTTAAGTCCGAAATATTTGTCCATTTTCAAAAGTTAAAGAGTAAAATATGGAAACTTTACACAAAAAGTAGTGGAAAAAAAGTATTGGAAAAAAAGTTGGAATCCCCAAAACGGACCAACAAATCCGGACGGAGAGAGTATTAAATAGGATTTCTTTATGTCATATATTAACATTAATCATTATTTTTTTTCTTTGCTTACATGACATACTATAATTCATATGGAATTTCTTATTGATCCATGCAATCATTTTCAAACAAGCCAATCATGATCATACAACTAAGTTGTGACAAAATACGATAAATCTGATGACACATAGTTTTTGTAGATCATAAATAGCAGTCGGACTATGTTAGTTTGAGATCACAAGACAAAACCTTGTCCACTAGGCCAGTGAGTTTCATGACCTGTTATAGACCAGAAAAAATAACACCAAAATAGAAGAGAAAGATTTGCCAAATTCAATCATGACGATGAACTGAGCCATCCATAACGAAATTCAGTTAATCTGTTCACATGTATTTTTTTGTAGTATGGTACAGCAGTCATAGTAGAAGAAAAAGACAACAGTTTGTCCAAGGGACCAAGCTCCACCAGGCCAATAACTTTCATGACCTATGAGACCAAAGAAAATAACAAGAATGTAGAAGAAAAAGATCCACTAAATCCAACACCGGCCTTGAGCTAAGCCAAGACTTTTTTTCTTAGGGCCCAAATATATTTCAAAAATAGGGAGCTCTACAATTTGTGTAGTATTATTAATTAGGACTACAAAATTAAACCCTTTCAATATAGTGCAGAGGATTTGGCAAAACTGCTATTTTGTGAAATGATTGGGTGGGGGGTATAGTGCAGCACCCTTGGCATTTTGTTTTTTACAGAATAACACTATTATTTATCACAACATCAAATTTTTCTTTATGGATGTGAAAACTCTATGTAATAATTTTAAATGTTTGTGATGAATGATGATGAATCGGTTTTTAGATTTTAGCTTATTGAATACTAGTAGTAGTAATTTTGCTTTACGAGTAGATGTATCTTTTCAAATTTTGTGGTGAAAATAAATAAAGGATCTAATTTTTTTTAAGTTTGTTTGCGACCACAATCCGAGTAATTTGCCTAGTGATCAAGCCTCGGGCTTAATAGTCCGCTTCCTCTTGGGTTTTTAATTTTGAAATCTTTCATTAGTAGATGTAATTAGTCATTCGCCAATGCACAGTGAGATTGGTCCACTAAAAATTAACTGAGGTGGTAAAAAACTAGCATGAATATACGTATTGAAAATTTGTTTGGGACCACAAAAAGGTCATTATCAACCCAGGGTAAACAAAGCCAATTTTTGGTTCCACCACAACCAAGACCATCCCTATCTCACACACCAAAAAAAAACACCGACTTTAACGTCAAAAATACATTTTATAATTTAACAAGTCACTTTTCAAAAAATTTACAAAATCAGACTCTCTATTCAAACTTTAGCAAGTCACTTTATAAAAAACTCACAAAATCAGACTCTCTATTCAAACTTTTACTCTTCTCTCCCTCTCATCTTTTGGTGAGTGAACAGTGTCTACCTAAATTTGGGATTACTGTAGCAAAGTTACAAAATGTAGCAAATTAGGGAGGCATTTGAGGAGCCTGATTTTTAAGGTTTTTGGAGACTTTGCTCCCTACTTTAACTCAAAAGTTAAAGTAGGGAGTCACATAATGATGCTCGCAAGTATCAGAATGTCAAGAAGTCATTTTAAAGCACTTAGAGCAAGCCCAACAGATGACTCAAACCCCTCCCTATCCCTATTTTAAGGAGCCAAACCCCAAAATCAAGCCCCAATAGACTACCTAAACTCCTCCCTAAAATACTCTGATGAACAGTGGCTCCCTAATACCCGCCTGTTTAGGGAGCCACTATTCACTCCCTACCCATTTTTTAATCCTTTTTTCTTTTATTTTTCTCTCCTCTCTCTCCTCTTTATGTGTAAAATATATATTATATGTATAAGATTATAGTATTTAATTGGTATAGAAAGAGTACTAGAGAAGATTGTTGGAGTGTTGAAAAAAATGTGAGTAAGTAAAAACACTGTTCACCAATCTTTTTAGGGATGATTTGTATCCTCATTGTTGGGATGCCCTTAGAGCAAGCCCAACAAAAATTTAGTAAATTAGGCAGTGTACAGTGCATATATCTATTATAACTTGACATTTTTTCTATTAACACTCCAACAACACTCCTTATTACCCTCCCTATTTTTAATAAAATATAATATATGGGGGAAAAGTAAGAGAGAGAATAAAAAAAGAAAAACAAGCCAGCAAAGAGGGGGAAGAAGAGAGAGAAAAAATTAAAAAATGGGTAGGGAGTGAA
>JAXBDA010003717.1:0-32946 GCA_036023075.1 Gaultheria prostrata | reverse complement strand
CGGGTTGGGCTTGAGTCGGAAAGGGAGACCGCCGATTCAGTCGCCGGTGAAGGCCAGTGGTGAAGGTCAGTCGAGCGTCGAAGGGTGGGTCGTGGTTCACGATCTTCTTCCTCTCTTCTCTGTCTCTGTCTCTGTCTCTCAAGGGTGCCGCGAAAATGGCTGGTGAAACCCAGGATTGGGGATTTTGAAAATTTTGGAAATTTTGTTTTTTTTTTCTTTCCTGGGGTGAAGTGGGTGGGCCCCCATGTGGGGCCCACGTGAACAGTGGCTGGGGTGTGGATGGGAGTGTCTAGCGGGGAGTGAACGTATCATTATTGTTACTAAAATATAGTAGATGAATGCATGAAGTTTATAACAAATACTTGTAAATAGACAAATTACTGAATAAGTGCTAATCGACGGCTCGTTCTTGAGGGTACTAGATTGGTACTAGAGTCTTGAGTGTCGCTGAAATTGCTCAAAGGTTTAAGGTTCAACTCGCTTTGGTTAGGGACTAGAAGAGGGATTGTCAAAACATTAACACCAATCTCGATGTGCCCGTCACCTTTCTTTTCCTTCTCTTTCATCTATCTCACATTCATGTGAAATCTATACACTTAATCTTGAGCATCATATGATGGAAGAAAAATGTTACAGGCACACAAAGTGTCACACCACAAACCACACCAATCCCATGTGGCAAGTGGGCCCCGCAATTTTCTAATTAAAAAAAAAAAACTCAAGCTTCTCAAACACGCTCCATCTCCTCCTGTGTGTTTACGATCCAGACGAAGGGAAAGATGGAGAGACAGTTGAAGACGACGGAGTAGAGAAGAAGAAGGTCGAACCAGCCCCATCCCCCCGCCAACGTCCTCCCCACAGGCGACCACCACCACCACCGGCGACCACCACAGTCCCGACGCGACCCAATTCCGCCCTGACGACGACCCGACGCCATATCTAGAAGCGCCCCGACTCTGCCCCGACGCGACCCAACGTCATATCCACCACAAAGGTCTCTCTCTCTTTCTCTTCAACTCTTGAACGTTGCTCTCTCTCCAAAACCCTAAATGCCTTGGAATTTTGTGTGCATCGTTAATGCTGTGATTTTTGTGGTTGATTGAGCATCGTTAATGCTGTGAATGCATTGCCTCGATATCACTAGCATTTGTAGAAAAATGGTTTTGACTCTAGCTTGAATATTTGTTGTAAGCAAGCGTGGCTAGTGGTTGCTCTTAGGCTTCAGTTTACTGCATTTTGGCGAGAGAAATATTAAGTTTTTCCAATGCAACCAATTAAATTACTGCATTTTTCTTTTAGAATTTTTGTTCACATTTAGAACTTCACATATTCAATTTTGTAGTCTACTCACTGTTTTGTACTTGTTAGCGTTTTGAGTTAAAAATGTTAACTAGCTTTGGTTTATTTTTTATCAGTTGGTGATGTTTCAGCTGCCAGAATCAATTCGGTTAAAAATGCCTCCTCAATCTTCACAAATTTGTAGAGGCGAAGAAATTGTAGAAGAAGAGGTATGTGGTGGAGACAGTGAACAAGGAGAAGAGTGTGATGAGATAGATACTAATGAGGTCGGAAATGAGGCAATAAAAACTGTGAAAATGGAGTTGAGGAGCCAAAGAAGGGAATGGAATTCAACTCATCAAATGAAGCTTATCTCTATTACTCAAGATTTGCTAAAGAAAAGGGGTTTGCGGTGGCTAAAAGATCGTCGAGAAAGGACAAAGATGGAAACTTAAATTGGGTAATTCTTCAATACTGCAAAGGTGGAAAGCCAAGGAAGAGAGGAAGCAACCCCGTTAAGCCACGACACAAACAAAAATAGATTGTCCAGCTCGCCTCAATGTTTCTTTATGCCCGGATGGAAAATGGAGGTTAAAACGAGTTGTCTTGGAGCACAATCATGAGCAGAGCCCAGGAAAGTCGAGGTTTTATAGGAGCAATAGGGTACTTAATGAAAATGTGAAACGAGTGCTTGATGTGAATGATACAACCGGCATCAGATTGCACAAGACGATTGACTCACTTCAAATTCAGGTGGGGGGACTTGATAAGCTTCCATTTTTTACCGAAGGATTGCCGGAATTATTTGGACAAGGTTCGTCGTTTACGACTTGTGGAAGGAGATGCTGATGCGATGCATAGTTACTTCATGAGAATGAAAGCCGATAATTTTGAATTCTTTTTTGCCATGGATTTGAATGAAAAAGGGTCGATTAAGGAATGTTTTTTGGGCTGATGCAAGGAGTGGGGCAGCTTGTAAGGAGTTCGGTGATGTTGTGACATTTGACACAACATACTTGGTAAATAAGTATGACATGCCTTTTGCTTCATTTGTAGGAGTGAATCATCATGGTCAATCTATATTATTGGGATGTGGGCTCATGTCTCATGAAGACACAGAGTCATTTTCGTGGTTATTTCGGACATGGATGACATGCATGGGGGGTTGTGCGCCAAAAGCAATTATTACAGATCAATGTATGGCTATGAAGAATGCTATAGAAGATGTATTCCTTAACATCCGACATCGGTGGTGCATATGGCGTATTATGAAAAAGGTGTCCAAAAAGTTGAATGGGTACAATGACTATGAGAAAATCGGTTCGTCTATGCGTAAGGCGGTTTATAATTCATTGACAATAGATGAATTTGAGGATGCTTGGGATGAGTTCATGAAGAAGTACGAGCTACAAGATAATACATGGTTAGCGGACATGTATCGGGCAAGGGAACGGTGGGTTCCTGCTTATGTGAAGGCAGGAATGTCATCCACACAAAGAAGCGAAGGTATGAATGCATATTTTGATGGTTACATCACTTCGAAGACAACCTTGAAACAATTTGTAGAGCAATATGAAAATGCTTTGGCAAAAAAGGTGGAAAATGAAAAAGAAGAAGATATGAAGAGTTCGTGTTATGTTCTTTGTAAATGTCAAAGTTATTGTTACTCATTTTTATTGCTACTTTTTTTATTACTTGGCAGACTTACCATGGGACACAAGAGAGTGTTGCAAACTTCAATGTAAGAAACTTATTTTATTGCTAATTTCGTGTTATGTTGTTTGTAAATTTCATAGTTATTGTTATTTCATTTTTTATTACTACTTTTTTTTTTATTTGGCAGAGTTACCCAAGTTACATGGGCCCTGTAATGTTGCCAAACATGATGCCCCATAACATGAGACCGAATATGGCACAAGGCGGAAGCATCCTCCCGTTTTCTCCAACTTTTTGGCCAACCAAAACTGGCTTCAACCTATTCATGAACAACTTCCCAAGTTCACAAAGTAACATGCCAAGTTTACTCAATAGTCAAGCTTGGAGAGGGCAATCAACTCTTATGGGTGCTCAAGTTTGGGGAGGAGGACAATCAAGTTTAATGGAAAATCAAGAGCAAGGTTGGGGAGGAGGACACCAAAGTTTTACAGAAATGATGCATGCAAGGGATAATGGCGAAGAGTAGAAGAGTTGGTTGTTGATATAAGGAATTTTTTTGTCTTTTGTTAGAAACGGAATTCTGGTAATTCTCTCATTCATTTTTTGTGGTAATTTTCTCATTGATCATCTGGTACTTCAGTACTTGTATGGCCATGAAGAATGTCTTTCATATATCCAGTTATCCATGGAACCCAAGAGGCAAATAGTATATATTTCTGCTTGTTGGTTTTTGTATAGCATTTTCTTGTACATTGAACTGGATTCCGAGTTCATCCATGGAAGTAATGAAACCGACTTTGGACGTGAAATTTGTTTTAAGCTCCGTTTGTTGTTCTTTGATGAGATGCAAGGTATACAAGTTAGGTTAATGGATGCTAAAAATGAGTGTGAAAATTGAGTGTATTAAAAGTTGGGCGACCGCAAAAGCTGACTGTAAAAGTGCTCAAAAGCTTGTTTATGGATGCTAAAAATGAGTAAAAAAAACTGCATGGTTTAAAAGTTTGTTGTTCTGGAAAAAATTTGACAGCATCTCCTCTATTTTCTTGTCTAGCCCGACGTCTCAGCGTCTCATCAGATAGTCAACAACAATAAGAAACATAATTCATATCATTTGGAGTCAAGAAGTCCACAATATCATTCCCATAAGATTTGATTCATTACAAAAGTGCATTACATTTCCATTCATATTGGCATTACATACCAAGGAAGAACTAAGTTGTTGCCTCTTCCCATTGAAGTTGAAGAGTACATGTACAAGATTAACAAAACAAAAAAAAAAAGTGCAAATCAATCTTCATTGTTCTGTTCTCTTTTTGGTGTCCCAGTTGGCCACCTAGGCTTCTTTTCTGCTCTTAGTGTACATCTTGACCACCCCTCCTGTGTCCATGGCAGAGCTTTAGGAAATTGCTGCTCTTCCTTTGAGTCCGTCAAGCATCAACATGCAATAGCCATCAGGAAACATGCACATCCAAAGGAAGAAGGAATTTAGATGCATAAAAAGAGCTTCACAAGTTTAAGTTTGATTACACTAATTCCCTCCTTCATTTATTTCCTGCACTTTGAAGAAGAACAAAAACTCAATTATGATCTATGTACTTTTGTCCTGAACTAAAATGCCTGAGCTTAACTAAAGGAAGACTATAACGACAAATGGAAAAGAGGATTTTTGTATCTGCGGCACCGACCCTAGTAATGAGACACCAGTTTACGCCTGCGATTCTTGTTACAACAAGCTCCAATTTGGTATTGAATTGAGAGCCTTGAAACCAGCAGGTGGGTGTCCATCTAGACCAGATTATACAAAGTATGCCAGCATCAAGATTCATTGGTCCAAAAATAATTTGAGCAATTCCCAAGCTAATACAAACATGATGCACTTACAGCTTTCGTCATCCTCATTTGACGCAGTTTTCTCCGGTAGACTAGTACCTATATCTCACAGTGGCTCTGAAAATTCTGCAATTTGCAGACAGTCAAGTGGAAGACTAACTATCACATGAAGCTAAACATACACAAATTGACATGTTGTGTGAAAAGGATTTCATATGATAAATTTCTTGAAAGACTAACTGTCACGTGAAGCTAAACAGTAATCAAAGAGTATGACTATGATTACAAACAAAATATTTATTGAAACAAAACAAACCAACCTCATAGTCTCTAAAGGAACTCTCACCAAACTGCCTAATGATTTGAGCTTCACAAGTTTAAGTCTCGTGTATGCTTTGACCCTAATTATAAAGGTTCAAGCCATTAAACAAATTCCTTGCCACTGTAACTAGTTAAACATCAACTTCCATTTTGGGTTTGTTGAGCATCAAAATTAGGATTTTTTGGGGAGAAATTGCAAAGGACAGAGCATCCATAAAGAAATTAATCAAATATTCAATAACATTCATAAAAAAAAATCAGCAAAATCACATCTTTTTTTTTTTAACGGCCCCAAATTCACTGCAAAACCATAATTTTTTTCTAAGTTTTGGGGAAATCAATGAATCAAATTGACATATGTTCGGAGGGGGTGGGGGAGAGAGTGAGAGAGAGAGAAAGACCTTGGTCTGGGTATGGCCTTCAAGTCACGTCGAGCGTCGGTGCGGAGTCGGGTTGATAAGCCCCAAATGTTGTGAATATTCGGGCTTATCTCACTCGTTAAGATCACACACACGTGCATTTTGTGCCTTTAAACGATTGATTTTGCGCGAGTTGTGTTTTTGATGAGTTTCAGAAAATCGGAGCTAAAATGGCGTGTCCAAAGCTCCAAATAATCCCCGGTTGTATCCAGATGTACTCAAGGTCCCTCAATGCCGTGGAGGACAATCGCCGAAGCTTGGAAGTCGATTCAAGGAGCTTTAGAAGGCTCAAGGAAGGCCGAAACAAAGAAACAAGAAATCTAGAGCTATGAGCCTCGAGAAAATCCGACACACTGATGGTAAAAGGCTCATTTCTCTTAACATACGAAGGCCATGAAGATGAGATCAATTGGGTTTGAAAGTAGACTCATAGAGCTTTCCAACGGTTCAAGAAACGCCGCATTTCGAGTTCGGACGAAGCCGGGGCGTGCCTGCAAAGTTGGGTAAAAAATCTGCCTGAAGGCATTGGTATCGATACCCCACTAATTGGTATCGGTACCAAAGTGCCAGTTTGTGCCAGAAAAAATCCAGCGCATTGGGTATCGATACCCCACTACTTGGTATCGATACCAAAGTGCTACGTGGGAAGAAATGAAGGTTGGTATCGATACCAAGTGGTCTGACCAGCTATTTTGAGCAGCTTTATGACTTACTACTTATGGAAACTTTCACCTTTTGGATATTTTGTTATTTTTAGGATATTTTGTAAAGGGAGAGAGGGTGATGTATATATCTCTCCCTCCCTCCCTCTTTCTCTCTCCTACTTTTTAGTTTAGTTTTTAGTTTTAGGAGAAATCCTCCATAGCTTTAAGCTTTCATTTTCCTTCAAGAACACTAGTAAGTTTTTAATTTCGTTTCATTTCTCGTTTATTAATAGTTCTTGTAATCGTTGGATCTTCATATAAATCTAGTTTATTTGCATTTTCGTCGGTTAAATCTTGTCTTCATTTTCTAGTTTTCTCTTTTAAAATCTCACTTAAATAGTTGTGTTTGGTTAATTACCTTAGGTTTAAAGTTGTTCCTACTACTTAGATCTTTCAAGAAATCAAGTTTATTTTCACATTTGTCATGTTCTTTATTTCCTTCAAATTTCTAGTCAAATCTTATAGTATGTTGTGTGAGTAGCTTACGTAGGCTTGGATCTTACTACTAGTAAGTTGATTCGCTCTCCTCGCAATGTTGTACACATCATTTGTTTAACAAAGAATTAGGATTAATTTTATGTATCAAAGACCGGGTTTGTTAATCTCTTTGATCACACGTACCCAAGGGTTTATCTACTTGGCACGTGTGATGCTTAGGGCGATGTCAACTCGGTCGTTTGCCAAATGAACCGAAAATTCCTAGTCTTTGCAAAACACCATTTCTAGTTTAAATGAGTTAAAGTTCCAAACCTTCCGTTCGGAGATGTTTAACGACATCTCCGAGCCGGTTATCTTAGAGGAGAATGAATCGGCCCAAGTCATGGGTGTTGAAATCCCCAAGACCTTGCCTTAGTTTAATTTTAGTTTTCAATCAATTCCAAGTCGTTCTCGAAGTCGAGAGAATTTCACCCCAAATCACAAGTCAAAGTTCGCCGCTTCAAGGCTAAAAACCATCACGCGCAAGACAAGTTTCACGCTCGGTACATTCGGTCCCTGTGGATTCGATCCGGTCTTACCGGTATTATGCTATCTCCGACTTAAGCCCTACGCTTTGGGCACGCTAATAAATAACAAAGTAAGGAGCAAAGCACGGGTCGAGTTTGGTTGCTGGGGCTCTGGTGGCGCCGGTGGTGGTGGAGGACATCGGCGGCAGGGCTGGGGCTGGTTCGATCTTCTTCTTCTCTACTCCGTCGTCTTCAACTCTCTCTCCCTCTTTCCCTCTTTCCCTTCGTCTGGATCGTAACACACAGGGATGGAGGGTGTTTGGGAAGTTTGGGTTTTTTTTTTAATTGGAAAAATACGGGGCCCACTTGCCACATGGGATTGGTGTAGTTTGTGGTGTGGCACTTTGTGTGCCTGTAGCATTTTTCATGATGGAATGTGTGGTAGTAATTGATAAGGGAGAGGTGATGCCCCGGGGATCCAAATTTTTTTTCCTTTATGAAATAGAAGAGAAATAGAAAAATGAGGCGAGAGTAAAATGCGTAACTTATCATCCATGTTCATAAATCTGTTGCTTTAACTGGTTGGCTGTGGTGTGTGTGATAACTCGTCCACGAAATCGACCGGGGCAACAACACCTTTTTTTTTTTTTTGAATTGACAACACCGCCTTCTTTTGAAAGCAAAAAAAAAAAAAAACAAACCAACCAACTCCGCTCATGCACGATCGTCATTCGACTGTTGTGGATCATTGCGGTGGTTGTCTTCCTTTAATTTGTGAGCAAATATCACTGATACACCTCGAGGTTTTCTTAATGGTAAACATCCCCGTCATGTATGACGAATGAATATAAATCTCTTGCGGTTTCTTTTTCATTTCATTGTCATCACCCGAATTGTTTTGACCATATAAGTGATGTAACCAGTCAGAAGTGGCTATTGAGAAATTCAACTTTATCAATAATAAAAAGTTCTCAATTCACAAATTTTTTGGACACACAAGTATTGTACTAAATTTTTTGAATTTTAACTAAAACAATAGTATTTTTGTAAAAAATAAAGGGCTATTGATAAAGTTCATCATTTTTTTTATCAAAATAACTCTTTCAATGATGAAATAAAGTCATTTTTTAATATGAGCCACTTTTGGCTCATTCTAAGACGTGTTTGGAAAGACAATTATTTATAGAATCGGTGAGATGCACACACAAATTCTCTAATACGTGAGGGATATATCCGTTATTAGTGAACCTCTAGGGGTGTCCATGAAATTTGCCTTCGGGCACATGACCTCCGACCTTAATGACGCGGTGTTCCGACACACGGAATACTTTTCTCGTTATATAGAGCATCTGGTTCTAACACAAAGACTCCGCCTCAACTTGATTTATCATATCATACTGAAAAAAAGAGAGGCCAGGAATTGGTGGCAGCCTCACCTCGCGGCGGCGAAGAACACTCTCTTGTCCATGTAAAACCCTAATCCTCTTTCTATTATTTTCATGTGCTGTCTACATATACTCGTACACATTTATTTTATTCAAGCTACAATCATTCTCTGTATTAGCTATAACTCCTCTGACTTGGGATTAATTCTTTCGAACTCTTGCATATTGTCATTGAACTCTAACAAGTTACAGTATATAATGTGTGTATATCCACATGTATCTGTGTCCTGTGTTATAATTGAGCTCTGGCTGAAGAATTTTCCATTCTACTGAAATTACATCTCCAATCCTTACCCTTTTCGATACCCAAACTCAATTTTTTGAGTAAAAACACTGAAAACCCATCTCTAACGGCCTGCCCTTTTGACTACCCTTTTGAGTTTTACCAATTTTTATCCAAATGAGGGGAAACCCAAATCCAAACCCTTTTGTTCAACACTCTTTTCACTTTCTTATTATTTAAGAATGTGCCATTTTGACTCAAATTTTGGAGGGAAAACATAAAATTAAATAAATTTGGGTGAAAATTAAGGGTTTAGCATTTGAGAAGGCATACCCAATTGAAGTTTTGGCCCAATATTTTACCTAAATTTGTGTAAAAAAAATACAATAAATTTGGGTGAAAATAAGGGTTTAGCATTTGAAAAGTTTTTTCTCAATATTTTACCTAAATTTGGCTAAAAAAATGGGTATGGGCTGGAGAACCTTAGTATTTTTGGATTTTTGGCTATGTTGAAAAACACTCGGACAAAACAGACAATCCACTAATGGATTCATTACAGCTGAAGCACTGGATTTTGAGACCCATCTGTGTTTTTCATGGGCAAGTTTAGAGACTCAAACTTGAGTCTTTTTATTGGAGTGAATGTGTCCTGAGCGACTGGGCACCGTGTTTTGAAACTCACTTGTTGTTTCTACTACCCAGTACCCAGTAGGTAGAGCTCAATCCAAAAAGCCTGCTATTGAAGTGAGTGTGGGTTCTCGCACTTATACAAAGCACATCACTTTTATACCCAGGTGATGTGGGATTTTGCTTCACAGTTTTACTTCTTGCTTAAGTTTGTCAGTAGTGGAAATTGGAAAGTTGCAGTCTAATCTTTTTTTGAGTTGTCCTTAAACCTAAACTTTTAGGTCCGAGTCGATGAATTAGCGCAAATGCTGTGGTGTACTGTAAGGTTTAGTGTAATACGTATTCCTTTAGTTTTTGCGTTACAACTTACTAGTTCTATGGTTTATGAAGTAGCTATTGAATGGTTAAACAAGTCTAAAAGGCTTTTGAAAGCCTAAACCAAAGGGTATCAGTAGCATCAACTACGAGAAGACTTTTTAGTCCAAAAACAAGTGTCTGTAGCGGTTTGGTAGACGAGTGTATGTTAGTAATTTAATTTCAGAAGATTCGAATCATGGCATTGTTCAAGGGTCCTCATGAATCTACTGGTTTCAAGAAGATGTATCTGATAATTACGTTTACTTGGTTGTTTCATTGACCAGATTGTTAGGTTCATTGTATGTATGTATAACTAGGTTCATTCGCATGACTTCTTAAGGTTATTCATCTATCATTAGGCTCATTGAAGCGCATTTTGCTAGGAATTGAATAGCCTTTTGCATAGCTTGTAAATATGCATGTGATCTTTCATTATATTGCAAATTTGGTGTATTGTTGATTATTGAATTTGCGTTACGAAGCTGCAGTCTTCTTCTTATCTTTCTTCTTCGTTGCGCACACAATCCAAGTATTATTGTTGTTCTCTACCCAAAACCACCATGAGTCGTATTGTAGGCAGCGATGCACAAAGTTTTGTAAGCCGTCGTACATCAATGGGTAATAAATACTGCAACTAAAACCTTCAACTTCAAGCCAAGCTACTTGTCCATTTACAATGGTATTTGAACTAATTTCCATTTCCATTGTGATCTGCCTTTTATTAACATTCCTGAGTAACTCTTGTTCTCCTATCGAAGTTATGTCAGTGTGAATCTAAACAACCTAGAACTTAAACAAAAAGATATAGATGGTGATTTTGAGAATTTATGAATTTATGCAGCATGTACAGTACTTTGATATATCACGCTTAAGTTTTGGGTTTGACTTTAGTTCTACTTCAGAGGTGGAGTTCTGAGTCACTGGTTGGTTGCACGTGATGTGTTAAGCGGCAGTCTGTCAGATCTTTGCGTGTTGTCTCATTGACTTAATAGTGTCGATAAATTTAAGAGCTAGCTGCTTACTGGACAAGTAATGAGTGTTGCAGTGTCATGGCTCTTCTATTCATTGAGGTTGAAAGATTTCGTAGCAATGTTATTGAGTACTTATCCTAAGCGGCGAGTCCATCTTATTCCTTGGAAGATACTATCCTAAAATTAGAAAAAGCAAGTGATTTGGGTTTTGTGCTTTCTTGCTGATTAAAGTATGAACTTCTATCTAGTGTAGTGATCGTGAAGTACTTTTCCCAAAATTCCAATGAGGCAATTCCATTAGGAGTGTAATATTTTGACCATAGATAACTTAAACCTGGTATTAATATCTTCTTTATCTTCGAGTACACTGATGGACTTCATTTAGTAGTCTGAATAATCGAATAGATTCTACTTTTGCGATTTTTTTTAAAGAATGCCTTCTTAGCGGAGCTAGTCTTATCTGGTACCATTAACTGTTCGAAGCAGTAAAACTGCACTCCAAGTCTTTGTCATGGATTCTGGCCACTAGTTTTTGTTTACTTCATTGGAATGAAGCATTTTTCCCGACTGGGGAGAAGCCCCACTCAGGGCGTTGATTGTTTTTCATTGCATTGGTGCTTTCCACCATGGGGGTGCTTGTGGTCAAGTGGTGATCTGTTATCCTTCATAATATATTTTGTACGATGCAAAGATGGGAAGTTTATAAACCATGCATATGAATTGTTGTTTTCTTCGTATCCACGGTCTCGAATGTTTCTCAATTGTGATGTAGTTCCATTTACTGGATAGGTACATAAAAGAGCTGGCTAGTTAGGGGATGATGAAGTCTACCGGGCATACTTTGCTTGCATCTTTGACTCCTATTCATTCGTTTTCCTTGAAACATCATCGCAGATTGCCATCAAATATATTTTGTGGAAGTTCCACCAAAGGAAGAAAACTATTTATATACAATCAGAAGTGTCAACTAGATAGAAAACCTGGGATGGTTGGTGCACGTTATCTTCCTCCTTTGTTCAGGCGAGTAGTTTTTATGATTTTCAATTCAACTTGCGTTCCTTAAGTAGTTTATTAAATCTTATTAACTGATTGTGCTGTCTTCCTGATCTTTAGTGTTGCACCGATGATGGAATGGACAGATACTCATTATAGGACCCTTGCCCGATACATCACGAAACATGCATGGCTGTATACAGAAATGATTGCTGCAGAAACAATTGTTTATCAGAAGGGAGATTTGGTAAGATTTCCAGAATTAACTTTATGCTATTGTGGATAGAAAGTGGAAAGATTGTCGACTATTCACTTGAAGTGGAAAAAGGGGACTTTGAATAATAACCCGAGAAATAAAATTTGAATGACCTTCCTGTATATGAACTGCACAGTTGAGTAGATGAAACTATATGAGCAATACTCATTATCCAATGGCATCCAATTCTGGGATGACAATGTTAAAGCATCCAACTCAAAACCAATTGGCAATGAGTGGAGAGGCCGCCCAGGCTCATATACTAGCTTTGGAGGTTATAATTAACCAATATGGGACAAGACAAGCTCTAACACTCCCCGCACGTGTGACCGTGGAGAGGTAAACAACGGATCCACAACATTGGGATCATAACGAAACATGGTGCACTAATGGCAGTAACCAAGAGTCTTTTCCAAAATCCTCCGAAAGCCTAGCTATGATACCATGTTAAAGCATCCAACTCAAAACCAATTGAATAACCCTACCCAGTTTGACACTACACAACCCAGTCGATTTCGGACCACACCAGTTGATTTCAAAGTCTTTATGTAACAAGCTGGGATTTTGTGATATTTATTCTCCAGCTTGAGGGGGAGTGTTAGAATAGCTTTATTGTTATTAGTCCCACATTGGGTAGCTACGTATTGTATCCATCTCTCTCATAATATAAATAAAGTCTTGCGTGTTAGGGTTGGTTAATACCCTACACACTTCTTTCTCATCTCTCTAAATATCAGACAACATGGAAGGGAATTGCAGAGATGATCAGCCCTGGAAATATGGGGGTGTGGATGGTAAATTGCGCTGCTGTATTTTAGAACATATTGTACAACCAAAAAATTAGTTTTCCGCAGTGAGAAGAATGCATGAATAGAAGTAGTTGAAAGCAAGATAAAGGTGGAGGTGATCAGTAGTTTCATACTATATACTATTTTTTGGCTTTGAGTAGGTAGTGTCTGTCTCTTTTGATTGTTCTTTTTACTATTAGGTTCTTTGGTGTTTTATTTGCAAATGAAATGTGTCAGACTTAGACTGAAGTAAGTTATATAAGGCGACCACATGGCACTTTCCCTTTGGGGAGTGGTGCAAAGCCTTCTTCCTTAGTTGGCCTTTTGGTTGAATTGGTTCTCTCCTGTTCATTTATGGACGAACATAAGGTGGCATTTTTTGCCAATCATTATTGGTGTTTGTTTTATTGACACTAATATCCTTAAATTGTATTGCATCAGGACTTTCCCTCTGAAGAAAAACTTGTCCTCAAGTTGGACAAGAAGACACAAAACAACTAATGAAGAAAACATAGAACTATAGAAGAATTTATTATGCAGCTCCGAAGTAGGCATGTGGCTGCATTTCCTTGATGACTTGATCCATGTCACCCTTTGCAGTGACCCATCTTCAATACGAGCTTTCGTTTGTGTGCATCCACGCATCCATACTTCTATGAAATGAAATCACCCATTTACCATGCCTCTTGTGAATCACAATATCTTCGTAGTAGCTCCTCATAGACACCCCCAAGTCGTGCCGTGAACTATCCACCTTGGCATGTTGGAAATCCTCCACTCTCTGCTCTGAACTAGCTTGATTGAAGACCATACCAAAAGGATCTACAAGCTGTCACCAGTATTCTTTACCCTCTTTTGAGAACTCTAGAACTTGTTCGGGCACCATAAGATCACAAACTTGAACATCTTGCAATTGGGACAACCCGGGAGGCAGCACTTGAAAGCAATCCTCGACCTTTGGTTCAACCAACTCTTAATCCAGTAGTGGAGCTTCCAAATCATTCCCATGCACTTCAAGTTGAGTGTCTTGTACCAAAAGCGACTTGGAAGTCAAGTCTTGAGAGCAATCTTCAATCTCAATGTCATGGCTTCCCTCTTCTCCATAACTTTCCTTGAGCACATCAATAAGCATTGCCTCGTCATCATCAACACCAAACTCCTCATTCGGAGATTTATCAAAGACAGGAGCATCTTCATAGTCACCTCCAAAGTCTTCTTTTGGAGACTGGTCAAAGATAGGCAAATCTTTAAAGTGATCCCTAAACTCTTCACTTGGAAACTCAAAAATTGGAATGTTATCATACTCATACTCACCCTGGCAACATGGTTCTCTTTCTATCACCTCCTCAACAAAGAGGGAATTAAGAACATGCTCACAAGTTTTTTCCCCAACTTCCAACTCGAGAATTGGTTCTCCCAACTTGAAGCATGCGAGAGGTGATGGATTTCTAGCCTCCAAAGTGCCAATGAAAGGTTGATTTTCAGTTGGGACACCCTCGAAGGACTCTCTTAGTCAAGGAATGGGCATTGAGATTACGATGGAAAGGGAAGAATCCCTCCTTGAGCTTCTTCTTCATCTTATCCCAATCTCTAATATTTTCTTTGCCTCTCATTTGTCGACTAAGTTTGAGTTGTGTCCACTAATCCAACGCTCTTCCCTTAAGGCAACTAGATTCCAAATCACCTTCTTTTCTTCGCTAACATGACAAGACTTGAAAACACTCGCAATGGAGTTCAACCAATCAAAGAAGTCTCGTGAGCTTCCACAAAACGTGGGAAGTTCATTACCAACATTGTCCACCAATGTGTGTTAGGGGTGAAAACGGTCCGGTTCAGTCCCATTTGGGGAGTTTTTGGGACCGAACTGGACTTTTCGGATTGGAGAATCACAAACCGGAATGGTAAAAAACAGGCCGGTCCAGTTTCATTCGGTTTCGGTCCGGTTTCGCCGGTTTGCCAATTTCCATTCATGGGCTAACTGAAGTCTAGATCTCTGACACAAAGTTACAACCCAGATCTCTGAAATCAACTTACACATTGTAAATCTCACACAAAGTTAGAACCCCAATCTCTGAAATCAACTTACACAATAAATTTGAAACAACTTTGGGGTTTGGAAGTGAAAATCAAAAACTGAAATCTCACCAAGGATGTGCGCGTTAGGGGATTGACATAGCCATCATCGCGATGGCCACGGCGACGAAGAGCTTCATCTACAATGCCTCCATTTTTCTCTCTTTTGTGCGAGTTTAGTGTAATAGAGAAGGAGATCGAGAGAATATGATGCTCTTCTATTCCACACACACACACACACACACACACAGAGAGCAGCCGCCATGCGTGGTGACTTTGGTGAGAGAGAGGAAGTGAAATGAAAAGGTTTGGGAATTTAAGGAAATCTCACTCAAAGATATATTGAATATAAATTCTCCAATTATTACAAAAAAGTTGGCAGCCGGGTGGTAATTGCTTGGCCTCTCCTACTTGAGGTGTCAAGTTCGATCCCCACCTTCTACATTTTGGGTGTTGTTGCACTAACTGGTCCAGTCTGGTCTGACTCGGTTCTTAACACCCTTAAGCCGTTCGGTTTCCCCGATGAAAAAGAGGGAGTCAAAATCTGTCAGTTCGGTTCGGTCCGGTTTCCCCGGTTTAAACTTTCACCCGTAACGTGTGTTCAAATCTAACCAAATTTGCTCTACGCTAATGCGGAGCACCAAAAAAATTCTCAAATGGAATGCAATTCATACATGTGGTCGGATGTTGCAAACGGCACACCTTGTCATATAAGGTAGTTACTTCTTCGCTCAACTTTTTAATCTCATTCCGATTTTCATTTGACTCGCAATCATTCCTAATTCCATCACCAAAGTATCCCATAACTCTCTACCTTTACCTCCTCTAGTCCGATGATCCATCTGTCAATAGTAAAACACAATCAAAATCAATCAATAAATCAAACTCAGTTAACCCAGTACAAAAAACCCGGAGTACCCAATAGCAAACTCAAACCCGAAACACAAAAATCAATCAGAAATCGACCAAATGTTGCAACATCACCTGATTTAGGGTTCGAAATCAATCAAATCAGGTTAGATCGAGTCTCAAACAGGTAGCTAGGGGCTCGATTAGGGTTTGCGAGGTCTGAAATAGTGGAATCAAGTCTTGAACCGAGTTGTACAGGAGATTCGAGCCTTTTCTCAGCCAGATGGTATCAGAGCTCTAGCTCAACCCCAACCCTTCATCTCGCCTTCTACCTAAACCTCCCAGGAAAATCTCGCCGGAACCCTAAAACGGCGCCGGAAAAGTCGCAAGAGCCTTGTTGGAATCCCAAACAAACAAAATACGAGGACATTACAGGAGAAATGGTGTCATACCACACTTTCTAAAGCATAAAGAAAAGGTTTCACGTGCATTCAATTTTAAATGGAAGTTAAGAAAGAAATGCTCTCATCTACTTAGATACAACACAAAGCAAATAGCATCGTGCAACCAGAATATTAAAGGGTAAGTCAAAATTCAAAAGATATGAGAAAATCCCATTCAAGGGGATGAACCGTAAGAGAGAAAGAAACTAAGTCTCAGTCAATATATTCAATATTCTTAATAATTTAAAGCTACCAAATGAAAGACCAACTTGCCTATTTATAGACTCAAGACCCTACACACACTAAAGACATTAGAATGACGCTAATACCCTTAAATTGTAGTGCATCAGTATCTAATCTACTATAAATATCAGACATAAATTTCGGCCTTTGGGGTCAACCCGGCGGCTTCTATGATGAAGGCAGCGCAAAGGTGGCTCGAGGGCATAAAAATACAGATTAGCTCGAGTCTCCGACAAGGGTAATTAGACAAATTTAGAAGAATCTATGTAACGCGAGTAAAACATGTTTAATGATTCTTGATTTGGAAGACTGTCATTTTGACAATGCTTGTTGCCCGTTTGTGTGTTTGTTTGTTCTTTTGTGAACTATAGAGCAATATGCATCCAGTTTCATTATTGCAATTATACAAATCTATGGCTCAAACATGGCTCAAATAGATACATGTTTGTTTATGTCTTTCTCAACAATGGTGCCTTTTGTTCATATTTCTTCCTTGGCCTATACTTTTGATTGCTTCAGTTCACTGGATTTGATTTTCCAAATACCTCTGATTTCGTGTAGTTTGTATGGGATTGCTCAGGACAGGTTTTTAGCATACAGTCCGGAAGAACATCCTGTTGTGCTTCAAATTGGGGGAAATAATTTGGAAAACCTAGCAAAAGCAACTCAACTAGCAAATGCCTACCGCTATGATGAGATTAATTTTAAGTATGTTTTATTACTTTTGCCAATCTCATTAAATTCTTCCTTTTCGTCAATGAGCTGAGATCTTGTTCATCTTCCAGCTGTGGATGTCCTAGCCCGAAGGTAGCTGGACATGGATGTTTTGGTGTGCGTCTTATGCTTGATCCAAAGGTTTGGATACTTGTGCTGACTACATTTTGTTTTATGCAACTATTCTTGGCAGTAAATTTGTTTGCCAATTGGCTCTGATTTACATTTCTACTTTTGGAAGAAAAGTTTGTTGCCGAAGCTATGTCAGTGATTGCTGCCAACTCAGATGTTCCGGTCAGCGTTAAGTGCCGCATTGGTGTTGACAATCATGATTCATATAATGAGCTCTGTAAGCATATATAGCTTATTTGTTTTATCAAAATATTCAAACTGAGTATGATATTTGACGTACTATTTCACTGGAGAATTGAAGGGTACCTTGAGAAAACCTACATGGAACAGACTCTCTCCTTCGATCGATGCTATTTGCTTCATGCTGTATCTAAGTAGATGAGAACATTTCTTTCTTAACTAGCATTTAAAATTGAATGCACGTGAAACCTTTTCTTTATGCTTTAGAAAGTGTGGTATGACACCATTTCTCCTTTGATGTCCTCATATTTTTTTCTCCTGAAATTACAAGGCTCTGATATATGTTGTGGAATAGTACTATAGAAACCATTTGAAATGATTAACTTAACCACGTTGTTACCTATTCATCCCTCACAAGAGACTATGCAGGTCACACACTTAAATATCTCCCTCTGGTTTCAGCATTTCTATTTTCCTTTGTTTGTATGCCATACACACTTTGGTAACTATGGAGTACCCTGGTGTTAGAGACACGAAAGGTACGAGATATCCACTTGACACATTAATTTCAAAACCCTCCATCTAGTACATCAGGTTGAAGAAAAAGGATTCATGTAGCCGACTCCTATTGATGGAGACCTAAGGCTCGGTTTGGTTTGTTTTAGTACATCATGTAATGATAATGTCGAAGGAAAGCTTATTATGACTTGATTTTTTTTTCCCCATAAAATCTTCATTTCATCCTCATGGAAAGATATCATCGCAACAGTTTGTCATGGCAATATTTTTTCTTTGCCTTCATGTCCTAAGATTTATTGTTTAAATGTGTTGTTTGTAGTAAAGCAACCAATGTTATCATGCCAGAAACAGAATCAGTCAAAAGTTTGGAATGTCCACGGGCAGCTACACTAGTTAAGCCAAAAACCTACATATGGCGGACTTAGGCAGTTTGTCTTTAGTCTTTATTTTCCTTATTATTTACATCGTATTAAGGGTCAGATTAGTTTCATTGATTTATCCATGGGAATTTGATATGCAAAATAGACCTATCTCAAATTCTCTCTCTCTCTCTCTCCTTTTGCAGGTGATTTTATATATAAGGTTTCTTCGCAATCACCAACTAGGCATTTCATTATACATTCACGAAAGGCATTGCTCAACGGCATTAGTCCAGCCGATAACCGAAGAATCCCTCCCCTGAAGTATGTAGTTTCTTGGTACTTTAGTTGTGGATTAAGTATGAATCTAATCTGACCAAATGTACCAGTTATAGACATTATTTTCTTGTGTGGTTGGCTTTAAGTTTATTAGCTCATTGTTTCACATTAAAACTATCCTCAAAATTAATTGAGAGTAAAGTTTTTGGATCTGAACAGATATGCTCTACTTGTTTATTGCAGTTACAAAGTTTGTTTATTGCAGATATGAGTACTATTATGCCCTATTGCGTGACTTTCCGGATTTGAGGTTTACTATTAATGGAGGCATAAACGGTGTCAATGAGGTAACTTGTTTCCGTCCACCAACCTTTAAGTAGGATACAGAGTAGTCATGTACTTATGCCCAATAACTCAAAATTTTTAAAATAGCGAAAGTGACCCAGTGTGCAGCTTTGCATCTACTAATTATGGTCTATGGATATTGATGCTTTCCTGACCTTGTGTGTCTCAATGCAAATTCAGCGTTTGATATCACGTGTTGCTTAAATTTTTTAAACTTCAATACTACCTCCGTTCCTAAATAAGTGTCCCATACTCTCTCTTTTGCTTTTTTTCAAATAAAAAAATTAAGTGCTTCTGTGTATCATTTTTCGAATTTTTTCGCACCGAATTGAAGTATTCGTCGTGTACTTTAATTCGGTGCGAAAAAATTCGAAAAATGATACATGGAAGCACTTAATTTTTTGATTTGAAAAATGGCACGACTTTTCGTAGTGGACACTTATTTAGGAACGGAGGGAGTAGTATCTTATGTCAGTAGGTTTGGTTGTCTAGGAAGCCAGCTTCTGTTAATATCTTGCAGAAGTACCTGAAAGGATTTTCTTGAACACACATCTCTCTGTGGATGTGTGAGTGTACGCGTGTGTGGGGTCGTATGGAGTCTTACGATTCACTTATGTTTTTATCACTTGATGTGCTTGTCTATTATTCTTCTACCAGATGCCACTTTATGTTGAACATCTGGTAGCCAGAAGTTGCGGGTTGATACTTTTGGTTTACTTTTCCCTCATAATGTGGAAGAACCATTGAACCATCAACCAAGTATGTTCTTTATTGGGAACTAGATTATTTTTTATTATTTGGCAGCACTTCTTGTTCTGGAAGGCGGTTTAGGGTTCAAAGACCTCGAATTCTTTCAGCGAGAAATTTCATATGATACCCTTTGCAAAATGCAGTTTTGTGACAAGTTTTTAGTTCTTCCAAGAGACAGAGACCACCAACTCAACCTTTTGGGCTAGCACTTGCCTCAAAGGCTTAAGCTGTTAAGGATTGGGCTAAATAAGTGCACCAAGCTCTCATGCCCTCCTTTATATGTGTAAAACCTTGTCGTGGGTGGAGAGACAAACACACCCAAAAAGAGAGGAAGAAGAGTGATAAGTAGACTTAGGTAGTCAAGACTTGAAGTGTTGATGTCATGTGTCGGCTATACTTGCCCCGAAGCTTTAAAAAGTTGGAGAATGGTCCGAAAATGCCAATCGATATATCAAGCTCTCAACCAAATGGTGATTGACCACATCATGCTCTGTGAAAGGCCTTATGATGTGCAGGCTCTTTTGTGTACATAACACTCCACTTGTTTGAAATAGTAGATGCACCTCTTCACCATGTCAAGAAATGTTCCTTCAGCCTCAAGAGATTCGGGAAGCGATATTATTGCCAAAAAACAAAAGAAATAGTTGTTTAATTTTCCATCCGAGGTTGGATGTTATAGTTCTTGAGTATCCAGGAAGAAAATAAGATTCAAGGGTAAACCCATATTTCTTGGGAAGAAGCTTAAAATGAATGCAAGAGAACATTCTACTCCATTTGGCTCCATTTGATTCAGGGGTTTGCAAAGGTGGTAATTGGTTGGGATGGAGCTCAAAGTTGTTCAAGGTATTGGTAATCTTGTTTCGCAGAGTTGAGTAGTGTCCAATTCATTACATCTCTTGGAAGATGGAGAAATCATGGAATCCCTTTTATCAGCCAACAAGGAGGGTATTTATAAGGGTTATTTATCGGGACAACCCCTGTAAGCTCCACTGTCTATTTTTCCTCCTTTCTTATAAGTGGAATAGTTTTCTACACGATATAAATTAATTTTTTTTGTTCGATTCGCTACCATTCTAGACTACAGCTGTTCCAAGACCTGAGATAGGGGTGAGTGAACCATCTGCGAGGCCAACCTTCTCTGAGCCTAAGGATGAAAACGAGGACAAAATTCGAGACTCACAAGTCATATGGTCAGTCGCACCAGTATCTAGCTGCAAAAGTGCATGAAATCGATTTTCACTCATACGACGGAGATCTAAAGTCAAAACTTGCATTTCATATAGCTGTGAAATGAAGGATTTTGACAAGGATCACCCCAATGATGGCCTTTTTGATCTCATCCGTATTCCGATCGAAGATACAAGTTTCATAAATGGAAGAGGAGGGCTTTGATTGCTTTTTATGCCGTCGCCCTTTTTCGTTTTTCGTTATTACTTTCCGAGTCCGAGGGACTATTGCTGTCGAATCTATTAATAGCATTCAAGGTTAAAGATGACTCCGTCAGAGTTACCAAAATACGAAGTTCTCTTTTTTCACCGGACACCCCCAACAAGAATTTTACCTACCACGAACCCCCTCTAACTTCCAAAATTTTGCCCCACCCTTCCGTTAGCCTTCCGTCTCGATACTCAAAGTTGGGGGTCATGTTTTGATGATCCTAACCGTTCAAGTTGTTTAAAACATGTTTTTAAGGGTACCCGTAAGAAATTAGCTAAAAATATGACCGGTAAGTGTTTGATGCAAAGAGTTTTTCATAAATACATATTTGTTTGGATCAAGCACTTACCGGTCATATTTTGAGCCGATTTCAAGCTGAGTACCCTTAAAAACATGTTTTAAACAACTTGAACGAACTTTGAGTTTCGAGACGGAATGCTAACGGAAGGGGTCTTGGGTTAAAATTTTAGAAGTTAGAGGGGGTTTGTGGTAGGTAAAATTCTTGTAGGGGGTGTCTGGTGAAAAACGTGAACTTACAGGGGGTGTCCGGGTAAATAACCCTTATTATAATCCTACACAAGAATTTCATTTGGGGTTTTGGCAGGGGTGGTCGTTCTTCTTTGTCTCTTTCTTACTGTGTTTGGAAGGGATTGAGTTAGCAAAACAAAAAGTTGTATGCTTTGACTTTCAAAGTTGACATTCACTTTGGGACATCCCTAATCAGAAAGGTGGATGAACAAAATGGGACGAAGAGAGTATGATTTTTCATTTCTTACCGAACTAATTCCGGAATTATGTCCACTGTTCAAATAATCAAGATCATTGCCAGGAAGTGCCACATCAAAGACTTCTGCCTGTGGTCGACATCGAAAATCTTCTAGCCCTAATCCACCCTTTGTCTTCTTGTTGCTACTTCTCTTAATCTGGTGGTAATACTTCAGCAGGGATCATAAGAAGACGTAGAGATTGTGAGCTCTACTTTTCTTACAAAATGGTGAAACCACCGTAGCATTGGCAAAATTGGAAATGGGAGACCATCAACCCTATTTCTCCTCTTCATTTTTCCTTGATAGTTATCTTAACATCAGTCAAGGGCTGGCTGCATCCACAGCCCAAGTGAATATAGATGGGGATGAGTTCACCGTTTTCCTTGAGACTTCGAGGCAGCTGTTACTCTCACCCTAGTACCCACTGAAGATGGGTCGTTTACAAAATCCTCTTTGTAGACCCAAAACCTTCCTGATTATTGATCTCTTACTTTTTTTCCTGGATTCCTCGATTGTTTGCTAAAGTTACGTTGACTGTCTTTCAAGTATTAACAGAAGTGAGTGGGTGACATGTTTTCAAGTGACAAATCTCAACTGTTGGGGAGCACTTAGCAATGACCTTATTTTGAGAAGTATAATGCTAGTGGTTCCAAGGTCTCCAATTGTAAAGTTTACAACCGAAAATAGTCACTGTTATGTGTCATTATTGTGTTTCTTTGAGATGGATTGCACGAGGAAAACTCTCTTTCCTTATTTTTGTTTTGACTAAAGAACAGTGTTTGCTATGCTGCTGTTGTATATGTCTGTATGCTGATTATTATTTAGGTTTTCAACTAAGACATGATAATGCGTGGCCGCCTATTTTGCATTATGCTGGTTAAACTTGCATTTTCAGTCAAAGGCTTACACCTATTTGTTTGTAAAACTTTTACTCGTAGGTGAATGCGGCCCTAAAGGCAGGCGCTCATGGGGTTATGGTTGGACGTGCAGCCTACAACAAGTATGTACAATTTACAATTTGTAGATATCTGGTTTTTACAGTAAACTAGTGCGTTAGGACAGTTATTATGTACTTATGCAGCTATTTAGTTCTACCATACAATTTGAATACAAGCAATTTTCAAGAGTATGTGAAACTTGAATAATTTTAGTTGAGTTCCTGTTAAAGCATCCAACTCAAAAATAATTGGCTATGAGTGGAGAGGTCGCCCAGGCTCATATACTAGTTTTAGAGGTCATAATCAAACAATGTGGGACAAGCTCTAACAGTTTCCTTTAGAGTGTCAAACACAGGTGCGTCACATGAGAGAATACATGAGAAGACCTTAGACATTTTACTTGCTCCTATTTGTTGACATTCTATAAAAAAGAGAGTTAATTTCTCTTCTTTTTTTTTTTTGTTTGTTTATATCTAACGTTGATTATTTATCTACGTTATTATAATTTTTGTTGGACATGAAAAATAGAATGTTGCTTGGATTATGGCTAGGGAGGTATTTATTCTGATGTGTCAGGGCAGTTTGTAAGGCTAGGAACATGGACCCTTTCTGAATGATGTTGTTCACACAGCCAGGGCTCAAAAAGCATTTTAAGGCATGAGCTCTCTATTCATAACCAAGCACTGGATGTTGAGGTCCTTGTTACTGGTCTATTGAAGAATGTTTCTGGTCCAGCGGAACATCTGTAAAATTTTTGAAGAGAAAGATAGAGCTGTCCATTTGTGCCTTTTTTTTTTTTGCACTCTCTGAGGATTCATATATTCATTGTATAAGAGGAAAACAAGCTTAATAAAAACACTAGGTTGGTTTTCACTTGTCACTACCGAGAAACCGGACAGATTCTATTTTCGGAAGCCAAAGGTACGAAGAGGGGAAGGTAGTAGGCACCCCTCTTTGCCCTACCAAATGGTTGGCCTCTATTTTACTTGGACATGTGGCTTTTCAGTTATTTAATTTGATCCATACAAATACATGCTAATTTAGCCATTAAACACGATAATTGGTGTTCTGGACAGAGAGTAAATGCACGGGGAAAGGGGTGCGGGATCATGCAGTAAACAAAGAAATTAACAAGAAAACAATATTCCCTACAAAATCTATCTGTCGGCCGCAGAACCGGTATGTCAGCCGGGAGATTACACGGGGCTCAATGTCCTGATCGACAGAACAATTTGCTGGCCGTTGTTCCTCCTTACACAAGAACTTGAAACTTCAAATCACCTGCAAGGGTTAGAAGTTGAACAAAAAGCTGAAATTGTTCAGCCCAGAGGCTGTGTTGGCATCCCACCTAGATCCCTCAGTTGTTCAATTCGTGTGTTGAACTCGAATCTCAAAGCTTTTTGGGTGCTTTGGAGGTAAACCCTAAACCTGAAGGATTTTGGGGGTTTGGATCGCTTGGTGTGTTTTGGACCTCACGGGTATGGGCTTTGATTGCTCTGAGTGAATGAAGGGTGTATGTCTCGGGAATTAGAGTATGGGGCAGTGAATGTGAATGTGTATCGAAGTGTATGAAAACCGAAACCTAGGGCTCCTATTTATAGAGTTAAAGGGATAAATCCCACAAATTAATAAATCCGCGAAAAATAGAGTTTAATCGGGAGATCGATCTCATGGAGAGGTTTTGAACATGCTGATCTGGTGACCTAGAAATCGATTGTCGGACGCCAAATGCATCTGGCCGCCACGACATTATATGGGGTTTGGAAACCAACTCAAGTCTGTAGGCTCTGATGGTACATGAACGGGCTTCCTAACACACTCCTGTTGGGTTCCAAAAATCCGCAAAGTTTATTGGATTTTCAACCTTCGAACCAAAGCATACGAGAATATACTTGTCATCAAGATTTGCCCAAGGCAGGGGGCTTAAAATTGACAAAGCCAAATTTGGGTGTCTACAAGTGCCTGCGTAGGATCTCCTTTAGCTACTATGGCCTCGTATGTTGCACAGCAATGTTATTTCTAATTTTCATGATGATGACTTTTGGAGGAGCTCATGGCATAATCAGCCGATTTGTGATGACTCTCATAGGGTTGTAAAATTAGTTGGCATTTGCAAACAAGTGAAAAGTACTGGAGAAATGGTTCGAACTAGCGTTTGCATTACTCGATGTTTCTTGAAATTGAGTTTTTTGTTTACACATATCCTGAACTCGGAGCAATTTTTTTTTAAAAATGTATATCAATTATCACCCCATAGATTTGATTTCAAGGGACATTCATGCATGCTCGTGGAACCCTTTGGTTTACAACAATATGCAATTATTAGACTAGCTCTTATAATATTCTTCAAGTCATTTTCTTTTGTTCGTTGCACTTCTTCTCTTAATCTGTATGCAATCATGTGTTTCTGGCAGCACCTGGAACACTTTGGGACATGTTGATAGTGCTGTTTATGGTGCACCTCAATCCACTATTACACGTCGTCAGGTTATGGAACAGACTCACTTCTTTCTGGGAGTTATCTGCTGAATATTGGCTAACCACTAAATCCATGCTAGTATTATCTTGTGTAGGTCCTTGAAAAGTACCAAGTGTATGCGGATTCTGTGGTAAGGAAGTATGGAGAAAGACCCTCTCTTCGGGAAGTGGTTAAGGTAGGATGCATTCATATTTTTTTTACCAAGTTCACAACCCACATTCATCTATTATGGGCCATAATAATTACAAGCATGCCCTGCCTAATACACTAACAAAACTAGCATAAAGATTAAACATGCCAACTTGATTAATTGCTGAAAAGTAGAACGAGCTAATGGCTTCGTGACCATATCTTCCATTGATTCTCCAAGCAAACATAAGGAGTATAGCTACAATCAATGTCAATATGCTTAGTGCGCTCATGAAATATCCTATTTGCTAGAACTTAAAATTATCCTTTCAATTTGCATAACAGAAACAATGATGTCAAAGTTCAGAAGAGAGTGAACCCTCACCATTTAGAGATTGTCAGTCAATGACATTTTGTTCTAACAAAGATTTTTTGCCGACAATTGTACAATAGCCAAAGGTAGATCGCTCTTCGGAGCGACTATTAGCAGATAGTAGTTATGTACTATAGGCTTGCCAAAGATGAAGAACACCTCGCCCATTTACGGGTTGAGAGTAACCATCGGCTAAAAAATATGATACTAAATATGATTCAAGTCAGATGAAAGGGAGGAATTATAGCACGTGTGTGCCAGTGCCCAGTGCCATAATCTAGAAGCCAAGACTGGGCTTAAGAGCTGCAATTGGAATGTTATTTGAATTTGCTATAGTAGTAGTAGAAGGTGTGGGCAAAGTCGAACCAGAACAATATAGTGGAATAATCTTGTTGAGCTCTTATAGTGAGTGCATCATGAGAATTGAAATTAGGAGGGCCACCTATGAAGCACGGGTAAGCTGGAAAACTTGCCGTACGCGCACCGGGTGCGTACGAGGTACGGATACTGCTTTGGTACGACAATAAACGTACCAGGTACGCCGAAAACAAACTGGGTACTTTTGTGTTTTTTTGGTACGGCATGAGGACGCGAAATACTTTCTTGGGTACGTTCGTTGAGAGAGAGAGAGAGAGAGAGAGAGTATTTGTGTCGTTGGAGTAGGAGAGAACAATCGACTGAGAAGTGAGTGAACCGGCCAACCCTAAATCTGATAAATGAGTGAACCGCTGAACCCTAATCTGATGGCTGCAGCGTTGTTTTGTTCATATAGTCAGCCAAATTACAATTTTAAGACCCTATATTTTAGTTTATTACTTCAGAGCCACGTTGTCTTGCCCCTATTGGTATATAAATAATGAAGGATACTACAATTATTAAAAATATAAAACAGAACTTACCCTCGCGGTACCCTTATCCTACCTCTTTTTTGTTTTTGCCGTATCCCGTACCGGCACCCATACTGTACCTGCATCCATGCTTCATTGAGGGCCACTAACCAAAATTAGTGAATCTATTTAATTGGTCTATAAGTCTTCCAACAATAGGGTGTTTCTACATGATTAGTAGTTCCACAATCATTACATTTCCATTCACTACGATCACTAGTACGGCCATCACCGGGAGAACAATGACGAAAACCACGGTCACCTCTGCCACCACAGCCATGACCACGGAAACTCCTGTGACCACCACTACTAGAAACTAAAGCAGAAAACCTGGGGGCGGGAGCAAAGGAGCTGGGCACATTAGATGACTGTCCCAGGATGAATGTGACCAGCAAAAATATGCAATTATGCGGTGGTGGAGTCTATCTCTAACTAGCAAGAATCTGGTGCTTTAACGCACAAAGATAAAATCATAACCAAATAGCAATGACGCAATGTTAAAATTCTCCAAATGATGATTTTGCTGCCCTAAATAAGGAGTAAAAGGATGATGCTGCAAGAACTGCTCCGTATAACTTGTAAGGGTATTGTAGTAGTCATGTAAGGACTTCTAGACGGCTTAGGACTCGAAAGTTCTCGTAAAGCTTATATTCTGGAGTTACATTGCTCCATTGTCGAACAGACTTTGCAAGAGTATCCGAAATCTGTTTGGCTGTATTCCAAAACTCGATTGTAGTGGCAAATAGCAAGGGCTTCATACTATTCCATAACTGTCCCATAATAGCAAGTTCCTCTTGCCAATTAGGAAGTGTGTTATCTTCTTTGAAGGCCGCAATTTAGTGATATACGTCAATTGTCGCTTACTGAACCTCCACGTCATGTATCCATTCCAAATAATTTGGACCATCAAGCATTTTGGATGTTATGGATCTCAGCTCTCAGTCCTGCAAAAAATCAGTGTACTCTAAACAAATTTCACCAAAGCCTAAGCAAGCAGCATACATGAACCGAACAAGGCCTCCAAAGCCTCCAAGATGAAAGAAAACGAATAGGTTAGAATCACACAGCCACAAAAACTGATTGTCGAACCTCTCCAAGAAACAATCGATGTGAAAATCCTCGAAGAAGCACCGTACCAATGCTCTATCAAACGTGTATAGTATATTTTGGAATCTATAGAAGGCTGCCGAATCCAGTAAATGCTGTCAAACCTTACATTCGAACTACAAATCCTGAAATGAACACCAGAGCAATGCTCAATCTTAGTCTACAGTGATTTTCAACACTTAGAGAAGGAATCCACAGTATCGACATCACTGTGTAAGGCCTCAAATAGCAGAATTGAAAAAATGACTTTGAAAATTTTCAAGAAAATCAGCCTAACTGCAAGGACATTGAATCGAACCACATAATCTCCGGCCATCGGTGTTTGTACCCTTTATGGTTGGTTGCATCACACTAATGTCATCAAGTGGATGATTATGTTCATATGTTGCAATCACCTTGTGAAAAATTCCCGAGTTGTTCTCTGTTCTATGGTTGGATCAGAAGCTCTGATACCAAGTTAAGGTGTACAAATTGTATTTACTGTTTGTACGAAAGAAGAAGGAAGAGATGGAGAGAAGAGAGTTGATAAAATGATTGAGAAGCGTCAAGTAGCCCGTTCAACCCACTTCCACATGTATTTATATTGATATAGTATGATAACTGCTTAACACACTGAGATCCTTAAATGGCTCCACCTTGTCAAAGCTTTTTTCCTTAAAACACCAGAATTGGTTTTTGGTCTTCACATAGGTCATGTCTTTTGTCATCCTACAGTTCTTTATAGCATCCCCCTGGTTTCCTATCTTCATTGTTCATACGCCAAAGTTCAACCTGTTAGAGACGGGATAGAAGATGTAATCCCATGGGGATGGGGTGTGGTGTTTGGTGCTGCAAAGTGAGGTGGGATTACATCTCAGAAGGGCATCCACGTCACGTGCGGACTTTGGATTGTTACTCTGCCTTCCGGCGTCCACATCACAAATCTGGTGTTATATTTCCCTTCCGCCGTCGTTGTATGAGTTTGCTTTGCCCATTGGTATAAAGCTTGTGGTTGCATGAGGACAATTTTGTAAATGCATGCCACAGTTCCAACCAAAACAAACACCGGAGTTAGTTTTTCTCCACAAATTCAAATGCCAAACAGATATCCCATGGATATCCATGTTCCATGGATTCGCTATCCCGCCCGTGAGCACTAAAATGCAGAAAATCCTTTGTTCTGTGCTCTGTCACTGCTGGTACGATGGTAGTTTAGATTAGCCTCAGCGGATTATTGGCTGGGTATCATGTGTGGGAGAGTTACTGTTGGGAAGCTTTCGGACCAAGAGTGTTCGTTCTAGCGTCATGGAATTATGCAGTTATGTCAATCTGCAAATCCAGTCCTTGGTAAGAGGGAGTATAAATAGTTGACGTGAGATTTCCCAGTTTATTGATTTCCCTGACTACTAAATATTAAATGCATCCAGTACTAATTTTAATCTTCTGTGTACATGTCACTTGTGGGATAGTTTCTATGCATCCGACAGTCTTCTGCTAATTTGAGCATTTTCTGTATTTACTACTTACCCGATATTAGTTATGCTTATATCTTCCCTTGGCATTGCAGCCTCTGCTTAGTCTTTTCCATTCGGCGCCTGGAAATGGCTTGTGGAAACGAAAAGCTGATGCTGCTTTACTGCATTGCACGGTATGTCAATTACCTATGGCTACAGATTTGGTGTTCAAAGGTCTTTTGTTAATCTGTCTCAAGTTACCTTAGGGTTTTATCTACAACAGTTTTGCCTCTTAAAACTGGTTCAAAATTCATGATTCTCTCAAGTACCTTGAGTGGCCCACTTTTCTCCTTTGATCAAAACTATCACATAAGCATGTTCCATAAAGATAATGTACCAAACATCATGAACAGACCCAATATGAACTCCAAGGGGTTTTGCCAGTTTGAATTTCATGAAGTGGGGACTAGTCGGGGCAAAACCTTCAATACCTCTGCTTGAAGTAGATTAACTATTTCAATGTCTTCCGAACTTTGAAACGTGCCAATGAACCTTGTCAGTCATGGACTAAATTTCTGTCATGGTTCTTCAATATCAATATCGCAGACAATGAAGTCCTTTTATGAGGAAGCTCTTGTGGTGATTCCCGATTTTGTTTTGGATTCAACGGTTGGTGAGGCACCCTCTGGTTGTGTAGATACTTTCGCAAAATTAAGTGATTCACTACCTCCTCGATATACCGCAATGGAACGTGAAGCTTTGTGTGCTTAGGTTGTACCATGAAGTTCATTTTTGTAACTGTCAAATGTCTAAAATTTCATATTTACAAAAATTGTTCCAATTCTTTGGGATAAGAGTCCCGTGTAACAATTCCTACATCAGAAACTTGTCTGATAATCGTATTTAAATTTAGAAAACCTTATTCTTGGGTACGACCAATGCATTGTATTTGACATTATGCTAATTTTGGTTGATGCCTTGAGCTAGATGAGTGGATACTATTTTTGTTGAAGGCTTACAGACTGGTTGTGGGCTAAATACTGTTTAGTCCGAAGTGTTTTACAGATTTAATTCAATTAGTGTTGTGCTTAACATTTTTTGCTGGAGGAGAATCTTTTATCTGTCCAAATTATTGATCAGTTTTTTGTATGGGAAGTAAAACAATTAAAAAGGGTTATAGTTCTACTTTTCTTTAAACAATTAGGAAGGCGATGCTCCCTTACTAGGGATGAGCATTTTGTCCAATCCGTCCGAATCCGATCTGATCCCCGATCCGAATGGATCGGCAATATGGAGATCTGTTCGGAGATTGGGTAGGATATGAAGTTTTTTTTTGAAAATGTTTGGAGATTGGATAGGGGTGGAGATAGGCATGTCCCCGCCCCGAATATGCCCCGAATCCGTTCCCCGATCCATCCCCACCCCGCCTTGCCCCGATCCGCCCCAATCCGTCCCCGAATCCCCGAAACATAGGGGTCCATTCATGAGTTTTGAAACTTTAGGGTCTCAATAAATTTTCTCTAAACATATGAGTCTCAATCGTAAAATAAATTAGGGTTTCATTTTGGCGTATACACTTCATTTCTCTTTCTCTCTCTCTGTATACTATTTCCGCCGCACAGTTAATCTTCTCCATCTCTCTCACTCGAACCCCTTCCACGCTCGATCTTTCTCTCGAGTCTCGATTCGCGATAGAGACAAGGTAATCTCTCTCTCTCTCTTTTCTAGTTCTCTCTCACTCTGAATTTTTTAAGGTGATAGATGAGCCCACTGTTTGGATCCCCGTTCTCCATTTGGAGTGGGGATGGAGGATGAAAACGAAGCTCCGTTGGGGATTGGGGCGGGGATGGAGGTGGAGAAGGGGTTTGGTGTTTGGAGGTGGATATAGTACTATCCGCCCCGATCTGCCTCCATGCTCATCCCTAATTGGATTCTTTAATTTCTTAAGGTTACTCTATAGCGTCATTTATTTCTATCATTCGCTTTCATCTTCACCATAATTGTGGTTTAGGAAAATGTTACCCGTCTCAAATTGCTACCCCCTATGAAAGTGATGCGATTTTGAGATGAAAAAATAAAATGCTTTTGTGCGTCATTTTTCAATTTTCTTTTCATCAAATTAAAATGTATTCACTACCTATTCCGGAGCAAATTTTGTTCCATTCCGATAAAGGTTCCAATGGAACGTAAAAGTCGTGGCCAACAAAAGATACAAGAGATTGCATACTTCCATTGTCCCACATCGTTAAACATCCACCGCAAAGGATTACAGTTTCTGCAGTCCCAGATCGGAAAAGCTTTGGACTTGACTTCCAAGTACGTTCATATATCCAGCGGGCATTATCCTTGAAATTTATACGTCCGGACAACGTTGCCACGTGTCTGATGACTGTTGAACCTGTGCGCCGGTTCCATTTGTTTGCCAAGTTGGCGTGGGAAGGAGACCGATGAAAGTTTCGGTTGCCTCTCCCATTTTTATATAGGTAGTAGAAATAAGTCCAACACGGACTCTATACATATAGAAGAGTCCGTGTTAAGTATGTAACATAGGTTATCCCTAGTGTTCTCTCTCTCTCTCTCTCGTAATTGAAATCAGATTGTACTTGAAATGAGATTATGGTGATTGATCTACGTTTAAATGTGGTGATCTGAATCAGGTGGATAAGTCCTCTCATAAAAGGGGAAAGGGCGTAACCCCTTCCCAAAATACCCATGGAAGGCTTGCTCGTGCTTTTCATATCACCTTTGGATGAAGACGCTGAAGAAGTCGTCGGCTATGCTGGGGAAACTTGAGTGTATTTGTTGTGGTGTGTGAGAAAACCTTTTTATTGACATTCTCTGTGAAGAGTCTGTCCTACTTAAGTATGATGATATTTGGAATAAATTCACGCAGAACCTTTCTGATGAATGTTATGCTGTCTAGCCTGTATGACGGCGTCTAGTGTATGCTGGCTATGGTCCTAATTCTGTATTAATATTATACCTCTTTAAGGCATGCTTCTATAATTTATGTGAGTTGTGGATCTTGGTGTTCCTTTATCATTGTCATTATTGTTATTAGTTTTTTGGTTGTTTTTTCCTTTTTTCTCGTTCGGATGTTATCTGGCATTCGGTGAACCTCATTAAGGGAGTCAGGATTAGAAATGCATCATGATAGTTGCACCGGCATGTATTGTGTTTTCTGGGCAGTTATGTTAACAACTATCTTGGCGGTGGACTATAATTAGATGGTCATTCTGGGCAGTCAGTTTGATTACCCATCTAGTCATATTCTGCGGCAGCTCGTGCTGGGTGGCTATGGCTGTGGCAGTGACGTTGGTTGATTGGGCGATGATGACTGGTGGTGCTCTGGTGATGATTCAGGTGTCAATGGCGTCTGTGCCTGTGGTTGGCATGCTTTCGAGTAGTGAATAGCATGGAAAAGCCCGACAGTTCTTGAGAAAGAGGTAAATTTGGTAAGGAGAAAGGAAAATTTGGTAATCTCAGGATACATTATAAGCATATAGAAACAATTCCAATTCAACCAAACGTATGCATGTATATAATACAGAACATTAGTATGTATATTCAACCTCATCAAGGTGCAAGTGATTTAAAATCCTCTCTCTAGTTGAGAGCACCTCTCTCTAGCCGGCCCTAAAAAACTCATCTCTAGATCTGGTCTCTCCTCAAAGGGGGGGTCTGGTCTCTCCTCGGGG